>JAHHFK020000621.1:0-41318 GCA_024533555.2 Aedes koreicus | reverse complement strand
AGATTAACAAAAGGCGAGGTAGATATTACGTATAATTTTTGTATTAGACTCAGGATAGTTTATGCAAAAATGTTAGCTGTAGGTACAAGTGTATGTATTTGGAAAATAGTATACCTATATACGGCAGGTGGCGAAGATTTTCTTTCAGTCGAGTCGAGTACACGACACTGAAGAAGTCTGTAATAAAGGTAGTTAGAATTTAATGTAAATTACTAATCTTTCTTCTCAAATTACTTCTAATTTTTATGAGAGAGAGAGAGAGAGAGAGAGAGAGAGATGTGTTCCTCACACATGCTTGTACAAAAGTGTAGATAACATTATTTCAGGCTGAAAAAACAAAAATTCTCTCTCCTGGTGAGTTCGTTCTATATAAGAAAAAAATGTTTTAAAATTTTTTAGTCAAAGAATTTTCAGAAAACTCTCTTTAAGTCACATTTTGGACATTTAATACTGCATATGATAATGTTTAGAAAATATTTTTTTTTTCAAGACCAATATCTTCAACAGTAGCAAATGTTAGCGAAATTGCCTCGCATATTCCGAAAGTACCTACTTTTGTTTACAAAATCTATGGATTTGCAATTGTCTCCTTCTGTCCGCTTGGACCACTGGCAATCAATAAAATGTTAACGATAAAAATAAGAAACAAATGATTTTGAACCAATTATCATTTTTGCTCGACTAAACTTGAACTAACAGTGAAATCATAAAATCTCCGCGTGCATTGTGTAAGCTGTCGAGAATACAATCGATTGCCTATCAAAATGTGTTAGTGTCGGTAGTATTTCCCCG
Organism: Aedes koreicus; assembly: GCA_024533555.2. Taxonomy (NCBI): domain Eukaryota; kingdom Metazoa; phylum Arthropoda; class Insecta; order Diptera; family Culicidae; genus Aedes; species Aedes koreicus. Next base: position 40,526 of record JAHHFK020000621.1, on the reverse strand, counting down.
TTTTTTTGTTTGGTTTTTGTGCTTCGCCCCCGCACCTGGAAGAAGAGTTACATCATCTTAGTTTTGGTTTTTAGTGGTAATATTGTGACACTCGGGCATAAATTATTAGTTTAGAGTGTTTTTCCACTTTGTCGCGAGTGAATCGATGATTATTAGCAGTTTTGAAGCTTGATATAGAGTCGCCTCATAGCGTGGATTTGCATTATTAGCAGAGTGTGGAGTGAAAAAAAGAAGACTAGTGCAATGTGGACAACGGCCATTTGCTGGTCAGAAACGGCAAACGAAAACAACGCGCATGGGCGGGTGAAAAGCTTGCACATAATTTTAGGTGCATTCACCACGGAGTGTACAGAGTTTTGTTATGCAGGTTGCATATCTAGCGGGCTGTTTAGAAACGTTAATGAAATTAATTACGAATCAACGTCGATTTTTTTTATTTTTATGAATGAACAAGATAGTGTGATGAAGGATGCGGCCATGGGTGAGATCTATCTAATTATAAAAATATAACAATAATCAAATAATACTACATACGTGCCCGGTTTGGAAATTGAAAATTTCCAAATCTGGAAGTGTGTTGCAGTGCCCTTATCCAAATGATATCGGTAATGTTTACATGCGGGGCTTATTGTATGCGAAAGTAACCTCGGAATGGGCGTGACTCTCCAGACATTCTGAAATGGGTTGCTGGATCTGCAGTAGAGCTATCACTTTCTAGCTCCTGGATTAAAGCTGCTTCCAATGGTCACTTGAATGATTGTTGTAAACAGATTTCTTCCATAATACCATTGCCGGCCGATGGGTGTTAGATTGAACACACACAATTATCATTTTCGCTAGACTAAATCAATCTAAATATGCTTCAAGTGAATTTTGAAACTCAGACAAGTTTTCATATAATAACTTCTTAGAGTGGGTACAGTTTATGGTTAACGAATTATTTAAAAAAAAATTGACAAATTTCAAATGGCGTTGAACAAAAAACCACAAATAATTCAATGACACTTTTTTTCCTTAAATGCTACGTTTATAAGGCCTTTGCAAAAATGCTGCGGGCTTCCGGCAGTTTACGGAACACTTATCTTGGCCGAAGAAAAAATGAATTTCGACCTGTCAGTTGCTTCTCCGTTTTGACCACGAAATTATTGAAGTAGATCCTCAGTTTCAGGTTCACCGATTTCCTATTGGTTGCAGCTGAAGGACGTTGAGGTGGCGGTCAACCATAAAACGTGTATCTTCAGCCAGCCCATCTCCTCCAGCGATCTCTTGGCATCATTGCCGAGGCCGATGTCGAGTTCACCCGAAAAATATCCGACGGACACGAAATGCCTCACGATGTCCAACTTCTTCTCTCCGGGGTGGAGCTGGCAGTACGAACAAACAATGGGAGGTAATTGCTTGAATGTTTTCGCCATGGCTGCTGCCAATCAACTGATAACGCTGTCATTTTTTTTCTGTGCACAACACGGTTGCTACGATTGGTGGTTGGTTGTTTTCAATGTAGGCTGTCAACAGATAAAACTTACGCAACTAATCATATCGGGTTTTGCGTTGAAAGCACGAGCTTACTTCCTAAATTCTTCTAAAGCCAATGTAGAACGTTTGTAACAGACTATAAGCCCGAATAAGAGGCATTGCAAGATTCCATTTAGACAAGGAAGTTCGCACTTCAGAGAATCAGAACCCGGAAGCTGTAAGCCAATCGCGCACTGATCAATAAAATTCCACCATGCTGAACCGAGACCCTGATCGTGCCCTTCGTCGTCGTGGCGTGAAAACATCCATATCCATTGCTGACTGTTCCGACGAAGCGATCAACCTGAAAGCTCACATACTTCTTTCAACGCCAACTGAGGAGCGTGCGTGATCTCTCCGTCGCAAATATGGCAGATCAAGTTCGAGCTACTTGTTTGGGTCGGTGCCTTCTCCGACCGGATCGCTTTGGCCTGTTTGTTTTAATAGCCTGCGAGTCGTCAAGTCAACAATGGCATTGGTGCCGTGAGCGGCTGTAAGCAGTCAGATTTGATTTGGTTTTCTAGGTCGTCTTCAAGCCCAGCTTTTGTGTCGAGATCAACCAGCAGTGGAAATGGAAAGCATCATTCAAGAAGACTGCCACTCGAACAAAACTGAAAGGGAGAAAGTTTACAACCATTTGTTTGCCTTCGCTCGAGCTTTGCATTTTCGCTTGTTTTATTACAATGGGGCTTCAATTTGAAAGAACGTTTTTCCACGTGGGAGATAGAGAGCGGTGTAGCCCTGAATCGAGTGGCAGCAGATCAATTATACCTTGCTCGTAACTTCACAGCTCCCAACGGGGAATGTATGCAATAAACACAAACGATTACAATAATCCTGCAAACTGGAAACTGTTGGCGTTGGTACGACTGATGAACATGTCGAGCGGACCCGTTTGAACGCGCGTTCATTTGATGGTGTTACGAAATTTTACGATTATGTTCCTGACTTTTCCACCGCCACCTTCGATCCGGCGTTTATACGATGGCACGTCTCAACGGTGGGTGCTTCTGTTCCTGATGATGCTGTTGGTGGTGTGTGCACTGAGCCGAATAATTATAACCAGAATGAATATTTAAGCAGCAGCAGCGGAAACCTGAAGGAATTTAGCTTAGGCCAGGTTTTCCACGGAGAGAACGTGAACTTTTATATGCTTATATGGGTTGGGTGCTGCTGTGGGCAAACTCATTTCCCAAACTAAATGCAATGCTACCCGGGTTCCTTCGTAGTAGAGCGGTACAACCACGGCAAGGAATACTGTTTGAAGTGCTCTTTTTTTCCACTCTCTTGCACGGGAAGGTCGTTCTCGTTTTGTAATTGTTATTGCCGCAGGTGCTGCATAACGTGTAGGGCCAATTATAATTTGAACATTTTTATTGCACAATCAAGAGACACTTGATAGGTGCCGCGAAGAAGATGCAACACAATTGAGAGTTGACTCCATCGAACCTCTTTTGCGCACCGTGTTTCGATGGGTGTCGCTTCGAAGTGTATGTGATGTTAGGTGTAAGTGTTCGGTGCAATCACTTAATTATCGTTTTTCATGCGACAACGAACCACCATAGTGCCTTGAAAATATTAAAGGGGATTAGGTGTCTGTAGTATTGTGGATTATTGTTCAAAAAATGTCTTAAAGAAAGTAGAAAACACTGAATAGTACTCAAATTATAAACGTAAAAGCTATTTATTTTATCTTCAAATCTGGGTTTAGTTTTGAGAGGTAGGCACTGAAATATTTAAAATCTAATTAACTTCTTCGCGGTAATATTGAGTTTTTCTGTTGAAAAAACAATAGCCATTGAAATCGGATCCGTAAAGCTAACATTATTGAACCTTCCATATAAATGAAATGAAAAAAAAATTCGGGAGTATCATCTGCTATGCTGAGACCGATAAAGCGTATCCGAACACCATTTTTCGACTGTGTAATTTTCAACATTTTCTACAACACCCATTGGAGTTGGATTCGAGCATCGGTCAAGAGCGGTTGTGCCGTTGTTTCACCTCGTACTGTTTCCTTTTTCTTTAATTGTTTGCTCTGGAAACCTTGATTATGCGTTAATGTATGTATGTGTGTATGCATATACAATCCAACGCCCACCGTCCGGCAGTGTTTTTATGGAAGAAAAATGTTTGCATTTAAACGTTCTGTTGTCGACTCGACAAGCATTTTTAGCCCGGGAGTTGGAAGGTGATAGCTCTGTTGGGTTCCAGTGACCCATTTCAGAATGCCTGGTTATTCACGTCCATTCCAAGGTCACTTTCACTTACAACAAGCCCGGCATAGACACAGTACAAACATCAAATGGATATAGGTACTGTGCATACACTTCCATAATCAAATCTTATTGTTTTGAGGATGGCACGTATTTAGCAGTATCGTTCAAATTTAGTTATTATCAGATAGATCTCACCGGAAATTGTTGCTGATGTACAGTCTTCATTTGGACGGCTTCCCTGTGATGCTAAAGGATGCATTTATGTGTCTACAGAAGTAGCACTCCACTATTCGGCAAATATTTTCACATCATCCATTTCGAAAATAACAAAATAACAAACACCCCCCTTTTTTTCCTTTCCTCCTTCTTGTTCTCTTTATTTTTATTATTATTCTTTTTTTTTTTTTTTATTTTTTTTTTTTATATATATTTTTTTTATAATAAAAATATTGGTTGTTGGTGTTATAATTATTTGTTTTATTTATATATTTTAAAAATTTTTAAATTTTTTTATACCTTTCTTTTTTTTGAAAATGAAAATATTTTGATATTGAGTATGATTTTTTTACCCTAAACCTGTTTTTTTTCTTCCAATAAAACCAAAAAAGCTGTTGTGGTATATCAATCTGGCAAAATCTTTGTTTAACTGCAGGATAATTTGTATTTTTTTCGGATTTTTTTAGATTTTCAAAGCAATTCTGCTGGATATGAGTAATTGTTTTTCCATTGCTGTGATTTTCAAGTCCTTAACATTTGTTTCCTTCCTAAGAGACGGAATAAAGTTTCTTTCAAGTTATGAATCATTGATTAATAACTGGATTTGATCATTGATTAATGTTTTATGCCCTCAGTAATTTAATTCCTGGCTTAACCTTAATCTCTCATTTGTAAAGTCTGGTTTACGAATCAAGACCTTGACCTTAGAGCTCATATCATTTTCTACCCTTAAAGATTTTGCACAGCCTACGTTTTGCTTTAGAATCAGTTTCATTTTTCGACAGTAAATTCATGAAATTCAAATCAATTGTTTTAATTAGATCAATTGACAATCAATTCCTGTTTTGGGCAAGACTTCCAGCATTATTCCGAATCAATCCGAAGAGCTTACTGAATCAGTACGGAGACTTCCAGTATTAGTCCCGAAAATTTTCAGGACCAATCCGGAAGACTTCCACAGGATGACGGTGATATCGTAGCACGCAACTGTGAAACGATTGCGGAAAAGTACATCAAACGTAAGGCCTAAGCAGGTAGGATTGGGCCTGTCATTAATGCGCCAAAGAGAAAATACATGAAGGAAACAGGCTCACGATATAACAATATTAGCCGCCTACCACGAGTTCAGATCGTCGGTGGAGAAATCGAGTCAGTAGACGAATTCGTGAATCTGGGATCATTGGTGACCACTGATAACGAAAACAGCAGATAGATAGAAGGGCGCATTATGGCTGGCAATCGTACCAACGTTGGACTCCGAGAAACGCTAACGTCGAACAAAGCTCACCGAACTACACTCAAGTCTTTTTTTACACGGTTTTTTTACGACGATTTTTGAAACAACGCGGTTTTTTTTACGACGATTTTTGAAATAAAGCGGTTAGAGAGCCAAAAAAGCCTAAGTGTATTCTGAGGATGTACATACAATGAAAAAGTAAAAAAAAAACGCGAAATTGGATACTTGGTTTGTCATGAAGAAGATTAGTTTCCTCGGTGTTCAGTTAACCTACGCCTTCAATGGTGTGCTGTGGAGGGACTGTTCACATATTATGCAACGTCCGACACCATTGTGAAAAGCAAGATAGCGACTTCCGGTTTGTGAATATCCTACAATATGGGTATTTTTGGAACGGGGACAACGTGTAGAGGCCGGAAATCGATGTCCAACGCCATTTTGGAATCCAAGATGGCGACTTCGGGTTTGTGAAAAATTGTCAAATAGTCTACAATATGGATATTCTCGGAACGAAAACAACGTCTAGGGGCCGGAAATCGATGTCCAACGCCATTTTGGTAAACCAAGATGGCGACTTCCGGTTTGTTAAAAGCTGCCAAACATTCTACAATATGGGTATTTCGAAAGGGACGACGTGTGAAGGTCCAAAATCGATGTCCAACGCCATTTTGGAAACCAAGATGGCGACTTCCGGTTTGTGAAAAGCTGCCAAACATTCAACAATATGGCTATGTCGGAAGGGACGACGTGTAAAGATCGTAAATCGATGTCCGACGCCATTTTGGAATCCAAGATGGCGAGTTCCGGTTAGTGAAAAATTGTCAATATGGAGAATATGGATATTCTCGGAACGAAAACAACGTGTAGAGGGCGGAAACCGATGTCAGACGCCATTTTGGAAACCAAGATGGCGACTTCCGGTTTGTGAAAAGCTGACAAACATTTTACAATATCGGTATTTTGGAAAGGACGACGTCGAAAATCGATGTCCGACGCCATTTTGGAAACCAAAAAACGCCATACGATTTGTGAAAAACCGATTCAAAACCCATTAAATAGGGTTTTATGGGACCATGATATCTTTCAGTTTGCGGTAGTTGCGCTCATTTCGGTCCAGTGTTAGGTGAGAAACAATGATTACATGACTTTTCACCACACACACACACACACACACACACACACACACACACACACACACACACACACACACACACACACACACACACACACACACACACACACACACACACACACACACACACACACACACACACACACCCCAACAACACCACATGATCTGCCTCATTTAGAAGTCTCCGTTTTCAAATTGCAACTTCTTTTAGAACAATGAATCAATCTAACCTTTCAAATTGGTTTGTTTTCATCAGAATCCAAAAAAAGTTACATACCTGTTTAAATATGATATACTTTTTTACATATGAATTTGCTCTTTTCCTTCAAGTTGGCCTGAAAATCGAAAGTGCACAATTTACATTTGAATTCTCCCTGTTGGTACATACGTAGTTTTCCTTATACGTTATTTTTTACGACGATTTTCGGTGCGTATCCCCCGTGTAAAAAAAAGACTTGAGTGTACAAAGTTGACCATCTACAACACCTTAATTAGACCGGTGATCCTCTACGGCCACGAAACAAACACAAGCAATGCTTGTGGAGGACCAACGCACCCTTAGTGTCTTTGAATGGAAGGTACGGTGGAGTGCAGATGGAAGAGGGAACGTGGAGGAGGCGAATGAACCACGAATTGCACTATTTGCTAGCAGAAATTCCCATCGTTCACACCATAAAAATCGGCCGACTACGGTGGGCTGTGCATGTCGTAAGAATGTCTTCCGGTAACCTAGTTAAAACGATTCTCTATAACAAATCGACGGCGCGCGCGTCGAGCAAGGTGGATCTATCAAGTAGAAGGAGAGCCCTTCGCAGACTTTGAATGGGGACATCTTCTATGTAGAGCAGAGGCCATCCCGAAAAGTAAGCCTATTTAATTAGTAAGTAGAGGGAAGACTTCCAGCGTTAATCTAAGAAGTTCAACTGTGAATCCGGAGAATACCAGAGTCCCTGTAGACGATTTTCATCTCATTCTGTATGAAAAACCTCGAGCGTCCGTCAGAAGGGCTTCAAGTATAACTCCCAAAGAATTCCAGAGAAAAACTAGAAGAACTACAAGCGAAAGTTTTCTAGTTATGAACTGGGATTGGGGATTCCAGCGACACTCTGGAGGGTCAGTGTTTTTCCGGACGACTTCCTACGTCAGTTTGATGAGCTGTGGATGTCAAGATCTGACATGCTGAGCAACGAATCTTAATCTGACGGCATTTTTAGTAGATCAGACGTTTTCCCTGATGAATTCAGAGGGGTACCTAAAATAGCGAAAGTCTGGACGAATTGCAGCTTAATTTAGGAGGACTACCAGAATGCGTCCAAACAACTTCTCATGCTAATCTGGAATTGAGCCCAGCCCCAGTTTAGAGCATCACAGCGTCTCTTTCCAAAGGACTTCGAACGTCAGTTTGAAGGACTTTCAACCGTCGATAATTTCCAGCGTTAGTGAGGAGGACTTAGATGTGAATTCTAGTGAAATTCCAGCTTAATTTAGGAAGAGTCACTTTCACTTTTTTTAAAAACACTATTTTAAAAAAAAACTTTTTGAGCGTTTTAGCAGAACTATTGTGTTTGGGAAACTAGGAGAATTTAAAATTAACACTTCATATGATCACTTTAACAAAAATAAAAATAAAATATTGAAGCACTTTTTCAAAATTATCACTAGTAAACGCGAGCAAATTCCTTTAAATTCCACTATAGGAAGCTTCTCTTTTGACAGATAGGCCTATTTCGTCTGCGACTTACAGACTTCTTCAGTGTCGAGTGCTTAGGAAGAGTATCAGAATGCGTCCAGACAACTTATAATGCTAATATTGAGACTTCCAGTCCCAGTGCAGAGTATCACAGCGTCTCTTTCCAGAGGACTTTTAACGACCGTTTAAAGGACTTTCAGTACCAACCGCGAAAGTTTCCTGTGTTAGTCAGGAGGCATTCTAGCATCTCGAGGACCTCCAGTTTCAATCCGGAGCACTTCCAGTGTCAGACTAGAGCACTCTGGCGTCAAACGCGAGGATTTTCTGCTTCAGTCACCTTCCAGCGTTCCTAAGTTCGAAGGATTCTAGCATCATTGCAGGACAAATTGCATTCATCTAGAGGTCCTTTAGCGTTAATCTGCGACTGAGATTTCCAGTGTTGATTCGAAGATTCACAGCGTTATAGCGACAGGCCATGCGACTTCCAGCAATAGATCAAAGAGATAAGTAGGAGAACTACCAGAATCAGAACAGACCACTTCAAGTGTGAACGTGGGATTGAGACTTCGAGTGCCCGTCCGGGAACCACAGCGTTCCTACTGACGATTTTGAATCTTAGTCTGAAGGACTTTTAGCGTCAGTACCGAATACTTCCAGCGAAATATTCGTAGTTTTCCAGTGAATCATTCTGAAGAACTTTCAGCATCAGCACCGGAGACTTCCAGCGAGTTAGTGTAAGGGATAACGATAGCGACAGGCCAGGCGACTTCTAGAAATAGATCAAAGAGATGGGCAGGAGAGCTACCAGAACAGACCACTTGTTAATGCGGAAATAACACTTCGAGTGCCTGTCTGGGAACAATTGCGAGAATTTTTCAGTCTTAATCTGAAGTACTTTTCACTTCCAGCGACAAATTTGATGTTTTCCAGCGAATCAGTCTAAGGGACTATAACCGACAGTTTCAAATACTTCTGGTGTCAGTCAGTACTGCTTGCAAGTCCCGAGGAATTCCAGTCAACGCCCCGAGAAAATCAACGGTCAGTCTGGAAGACTTTCATCTTCAGTATAAAGAACGTCAGTGTCAAATTAGAATACCAGCCTCTCCCCAAAGGACTTCCAGCGGCAGACCGGAGAATTCCGTAAGTTCTTGGAATTCCAACTTGATTTCGGAGAACTGCTGAAATCAGTCCAGAGGACTTCTAGAGTTATTCTGGGATTGAGAATTCCAGTGCCAATCAGAAGAATCACAGCATATCTCCAGAAGACTTCGAGCGTTAGTCTGAATAATGGTTAGCACCAGCACAGAAGATTGTTGTAGTCAGTTTGAAGGACTTCCAGCGAGTTTTGAGGAACAGTTCGGTGTACTCCACCAGACGACTTCGAGCATCATTCCAGTGGATTTGCAGCAATTGTTCAGGGGAAAATCAACAGGCTAGTGGACTTTAAGCATGGATTTGGAAGACTTTCATCAGCAGTCTCGAAAACTTCCAGCGTTAATCAGGAAAGCTCTTAACGTAAATCCTGAATAATTTCAACGAAAGTCCAGTTGAATCTCAATTTCAATTCTGAGGATTACCAGAGTCAGTCCACACGACTTCTAGACTTCCATTTCGTATTGGTAACCAATGCCGAACAGGAGAATTATAGAATCACTTCGGAGACATCCAGCAAGGAAGTCTGAATGACTTTTATCGACACTATGAAGGACTGTTAGTGGCAATCTTGAATACTTCCAGCGTCAGTCAAGAAAAACCTAGCGTTAGTCCCGAAGAATTCTTGAAAAATGACGACACCGGTGGTGTAGTGGTAAGCGTGGTGGCCTCTCAACCGGTTGGTCTGTTATCAATTCCTGTCGGAGCCAGAGAGTTTTCTGCAATAGTTCAGGAACATATCAATGTTATGGCAAAGCCGCCAGTACAGAAGACCCTTTAGCGTCTATCTAGAGGATATTAATTGTTCGTCCTGTGTAATTATCCCAAAGGAATTCCAGCGGAAGCTCAGAGGATAATTAGCATCTGTTTACCCGTTAACATCATCAGCGCATAAGACTTTCTATGTCTGTTCGGGGAATTAAATCGAAGAAGTGTCTGCGTTATTTCCATGTTCTTCCGGCGTTCTCCGGAGTTACAATGCTCTGCAGCTTTACTTGCTGCAGTTCGATGAATCAACGCGAGTCTTCCGGAATGTTCTATAAAATACTGCTACTGGATGTCTACGAACACTCGTTTTGATTCTTCGAACTTTTTCCTTCTGACTGACATGAGAAGTCTTCGAGGCAAACCATTCCGGGTCTGCCTCGAAGACTTCTCATGTCAGTCAGAAGGACATCAGACGTTCTAGTTTCAACAACAGCCTTTCCAGTTGGGATGCCGGGCGATGGGGGCCAGTTTCAAAGTGTGATGGTGGCTTACTTCCTGTGAAGACAAGTGGGACTATTCTGCGGTTCGAATGAGTCCAAACGAGTCGCTCTCACTTGACGAGTCGACAATGATTGAATTGAGTGATTCGATTCTGCGTGCAAATTAAATGGATAGTCGACTAACTCGACTCGACAATTGTCGACTCGTCAAGTGAGAGCGACTCGTTTCGACTGATTCACACACAGATAAGATCCAAGGGTAACTTTTAGTAGCGCTTGAAAGCTTATTTGGACCGATTTAAACCAACAGTAAGGATGCCGTTGGGGCCACTCAGAGAGTGTGATGGTGGATGATCATTAGGAAAACAAACAAACCCGAGTCGATTCATATCAACAGTAAGAATGCCAAGTACAAAGTGTGTGGGTGGGTTTTCATTTGGAAGATAAGGTTATTTCAAAATGCTTGAAAGCAATTTTGAACCGATTTATACTACCAGTATTTAGCAGTATGATGGAGGTATTTGATGGGAAAGACAAGGTTATTTAAAATGTTAATGACAGTCTGAAGGTCATCAGGCGTTCTAGTTTCAACAAAAGCCTTTCTAGTTGGGATGCTGGGTGTTCCCAACTTTTTTCTTGCCAAATTTAATGGCAATTTTGCCAAAGTCCATTGAGCTTTAAACATCAGTTTTGAGTGTTTGAAATGTCACTCCAGAAGACCTGCTAGTGACCGGTTTCCATCCCTTCTTGAAGATTAACAACGTTAGTCTTGAAACCTAGTAATAGTCCAGGAAGAATCCAAAAACTAACTTTTAGGCAGGGATGCCAGATGTTTTAAAAAGAAATATCTTCACCAATTTCAACGAAATTCCACAATACCTCTCTTAATTGAGGGAAAGGTTGTCAAACGTTTGAGATTGTTAAAACAGATTATTCGCAGGATAGGATGTACAAGTGCGAGGATAATATACAATCATTTGATTAACAAGACTTCGTTAACGTTTACAGATCTTTTAAGAAGATGTTAGATCTTCATGAAACTTTTTAAAGCTGATCTCCATCAGAAAATTTTCTGAAACAACAACAAATGTTGTGCCAGATCAGAGAATATTGTAGACATCAAGAAGTTTTGTTGAAGAACAGATGAACTGCAAGGAACAAAAACATATAGGAAAAACTTGGATGAATTAGGAACTGTCAAAATGATGTTTATTTTTTTAAGATATGCAAATCAGTTTTAGTGAAAAAATCATAATAACTGATCAGGTATTACGCTTCAAAGTCTTGGATCTTTGTTGAATTTCCATAAACTTGGAGTGAGTCAGGCGATTTCGAAAAAATCAGTTAATTCTTACCACTCCAGGAAGTAGAAAAGTAGACAAATTTAGCTTTGAATAGCAGTCCAAAATGTGTCGAAACCACTTAAAAATTGGCACAGAGTTCAAATCAGAATAGTCCGTTCCATATCGAAGTGGCATAAACACACGTTTCGGGTTGAATTGGTATTTGATTGATTTGTATTCTATTGAAAGAGCATTCTTCCGTCATTATATAATTTAAAAAAAAAACAGTCGAACCCATTACGTAATTTCTGCAACCCACGCACCCACAAAACTGTCGAAAGAAACTCATCTAACTCGAATTTGATTCAGGAAAATGTGTGGTAGGTCCTGCGCCTGTCGCGTTGATCCCCCCACCGCTTTGGAAAATCGTGCCGTGCATTGTTAACCTCACCATAACCCAACTGAACCGCTAGGTGGCGAACAACTCCCCTCGCACCCATCCACCCTCGCAGGAAGAAAAATGACACAAACGGAACCGAAAAAATAAAAGGACTAAAACAACTGACTGCGGCTTTGGGGCAGTAATAATAGCTACAACAACAACAACAACAAGAACCATGACTGAAGCGACACATATCAGGAAATGAATTTCAAACGACGCGATGGAGGCGCGGAGGTGAAGCTGGATCTATAGTAAACTGGAGCAAATGTTTGTGTGTTTGTTGATTCAGCTGGTGACGGCATTCTAACAACGGCATTAAAGTTAATAGTGTCATTACAAAACTCCGCTCCGGGGCCCGGCTTAGGTTTCGTTCGAGCGCGCTTACACTAGAGAACCGGAGCCGACTAAAGCACGGAAGTGCTTATTTCCGACGAAGGTAGTAGTAGTAGGCGTTGGATGGGGAAAACCACAACAGGAAAGTGACAATCGTGACGGGCGTGGAAAACCACCTGAAATAGAGTTTGCTTTGCTCCTCGGCATGTGGAAGGATAATGCGATGCCGTCGTCGTCGTTGTGTGTTACGTGAGAACTTCTCGTAGGTGTGGGGTTCCTTCCGGAACGTCAAAATTGATATTGCTTCAGGTGAGTAGCGTTCTGGTGATATAATTACGGGTTTTCAGCTGACTCTAGTGGGAAGATTACACTGTCAAACATTACTCAGCAACTCCCAAACGACTCGTAGTCGCCATTCTTCAGGCTTCCCAGAAACCATCAGCAGTGATGGACCATTCGCCAGAAGATCCGATAATTGTCTCGCACTAATTTACCAATCTCTCTCGCACATTCCAGTTGGGCCGGTTCCATGGGAGCTGTTTAGGCGAGATCCTTTAAGCTCGAATGGAACGATGCGAATGTGTCCGTCGTGTTGGCTAATGATGAGGATGACGATGGAGCTCGAGGTGATGATGGTATCAAACTCGCTATCTGCCCCATGTCGAGTACATAAAATTAAGCTGACTGCTGCCCATCTCCGGATGTGAAGCAGACCACGAAGGGTTATAGCAGTTCAGTAGCGGCAGCCTATCGATTATTTATGAGCAATAAATTGGAGCGTGGAATGCAATCTCCGTGAACTCCCGTGGTTCTGCGCTCTGTATGGGATGATGATGATGATGATGATGATGATGATAGCCCGAATGTTTCCCGCACTTTGCGGTTTATGGCGTCGGAGCTGATTTATTTTGAATGTCCAAAGAGCTCATCCTTGCCACGTATTATATGAGGTACGTGCGATGGATTTGTCATAACTGGTTGGTGTATGAGAGGGGGGTAGGGGGTGGGGGGGGGGGGTTCTTGGGAAGGATTATGCGTTCTGAAACAAATGGTGTAGATTTGGGTCTAGATGAATAATGGTGAGAATTTTATTAAGTTTGTTGGATAACATCCTTTGGCAATATATGGGGCTGCAAAATTTGATAATCTTTAATTGGGAGCGTCACGAATACTAGTCAGACTCTAAACGCTTATTTCTCAGAAGATAAATTCCAAAGAGCGTTTCCCCAAATAAATTTTGTATGGCTATTTTTCCTATTTGAGGTATCATCCAAACCATTAAAGAAAATGGTTGGAGGATTTGTGATATCGTTCGTTTGAGGTAATTTTTTATCAGGGTCATCAATCGGTTGAAAAATTATCTAAAATTTTCTTAAAAACCTTTGAAATAAACCATAAACTGCTGAAACTATGTTAAGACTTAAAATTGTGAAAAATCACTGATGTCAAACAATTTTTGCTTTCGAGGATTTTGCTAACACAGACATCACTTTTGAGTACCTATCGGATTTGACCCCGCCTCTATGAACATTTGGGTCTATTCTACGAGTCGAAGGAGTCGAAACGAGTCGATCTCACTTGACGAGTCGACAAATGTCGAATCGACTCTCCTTTGCATTTGCACGCAGAGTCGAATCACTCGAATTGCCAACTGTCGACTTCAAGTGACAGCGACTTGTTTCGGCTCATTCGACTCGCAGAATAGGCCCAATTTTATTCCATTACTTATGCACGATACCCAGGCGTCGGAGCACTTATTGCTGAATCGGATTCTGGATCTAAAGGGCGGCGCTCGTACGCAAAAGTCCGAATAACCAACCTTAGTGCACACGGCGTCATTTCGGTTTATCTGCCTAGCGGAACTGCAAAATTAATCGAAGACAAAACTCACACGCACAGGATGCCACCATGCGGTCGGGCCTTGTACACAACCATTCTATTCTTTGAACTAACTTGAACATTAGAAATATGTTGCTTTGATATGGTTTCAGTGTTGAGAGCTTGATTTGTTATTAGTCCTAAAACAAACGGCGACAAAGCTCCAGGATCAGAACACATTTAAATTTCTGAATTATCGTGGCGACGTTGCAAGATCTGCTCAGAAACGATCGATATCTTCTGTTGAGCTCTGATTCTCTGTATTGAAGAGTTCATTCAACTTGTGATTGTTTCTGAAGAAATACTGAAAGGTTTTGATAAAATCCTGAAAAAGGTTCAATAATTTTCAACCACGAACTCAGAGAATTGTCGAAACTGTTTTAGGAACTTCATGAAAACATGGTCTTGAAAACAATTAATTATATTCAAAGAAGTTCTTTAAATCAAGAATTGGAAAAACAAAAAATGTTGTCCCTCCCAATTTTTGGTTAAACTCTGAAACTCCAAGATCTTCAGAGAGAAGAAATTACGTAGAATTTACGAGAGGGATATAAAGAGCTAAAGCCTTTTTAATTTATAAGATAAATCCGAATCCGGACCGATTCATATCAACAGTAAGGATGCCATGTACAAAGTGTTTGCGGGAGGGTTCTCGTTTGAAAGAGAAGGTTATTTAAAAATGCTTGTTTTGAACCATTTTTGAACCGATTTACTGTAGCAATGTAAAGCAGTGTGATGAAGGTATTTGATGGGAACGACAAGGTTATTTAAAATGTTCCAGAGCTAATTTGGATCGTTTTGTACCAACAGCAAGGTCAACTGTCCAATCCGAGGTCATAGTAGATAAACATGTTAACTGCCATTGCCGTCTTTGGATACCTTCTTAGGAATTCTGGTGAAGTCGGAGAGCTTTAACAAACATTTTGACAGATTAGCATTAGCAATGACGTTTGCACACCTCGTAGATGGAGCTACGATGAGGAATAATTCGTTGAAGACATTGCATGTCACCAAGAAACGGATCCAGTTACTGATACGTTTCTTCACGCAATAATCTCCACGAAGACACATTGCTCTCCTGGTCACGTTCTGGCAACCGTTGGATACAGGGAGGGTTTAGTATGTTCCTTAAGAAGACAAGGAGAACCCACGTAGCCTTCAGTAGACATCATAAGAAAAGGGAAATGAATAGTCGGAGAGAATAGTTAAATAGAATGCTCTGTTTGGTGTACAGACCAAAAATTTATATCAAACTGTTCGTTGGGAGCACCTTGCCTTAGAAGGTTAAGTGATGCTCCATTTTTCTTCAAATGGTTGGGACTCAAGTATTAACAGTAGTCCTAGCCCCATAAGGCTTATGGTTATAGCGCCATTACTCGCTCTAGCTTTTGCAAAATATTTGACAGATTTTCAGAATTTGCCCATAATTTCAAGAAGGATGTGAGACGTTTGGAAGAGCTG
Source organism: Aedes koreicus (assembly GCA_024533555.2). Lineage (NCBI taxonomy): Eukaryota > Metazoa > Arthropoda > Insecta > Diptera > Culicidae > Aedes > Aedes koreicus. The sequence goes on along the minus strand of JAHHFK020000621.1, from coordinate 24,760 downwards.
GTGAGACGTTTCATTTTTCTTAAATTAATGTTTCATTAGTGGTCTATTGAGCTTATGGTATTTTTGTGGTATTTTCTGGTATGTTATGAAACGTTATGATGGCCTTTTGATTGATTCTTCCTTGAATTGAGAATTGAAGATGTCTTTTTATTAATCCGAAACGTCAATAAAGCGCCAAAAACTAAACAGAAGCTTCAAGAATTTCCGAGAGGCTTCGAAAAATTCAAGAACTACTACTGAGAAGTTTCAAAATTCCCAGATAACTTCAAAAAAGTTTAGAAGATTTTCGTGCAGGTTCTGGAAAGTTAATGAATAGCCTTGGAAGGATTCTGATGAGACCCTGAAAACTTTTTATTTATTTATTTATTACGATCTTATAATATTTATAAGATTCTTTTCATTTATTACGAAGATTCATTAGTAATAAAAAACTTTTGAGGAAATCCGACAACTTCGCCCATGATAGTGTACTTGAGCCTTCCATTTCTTGATAAATTCTAAAGCTCCATGATTTTCCTAAACGAACAATTTATTTATGAAATGGCGAACCTCGAAAAATCTTGAAGTTTGAAGGTGATGTACGACATTTTCCAAATTGGCCACTTCTCCCGGGGCACCTGGAACCTACTACAGAGTGTTCAGGGCAACTGATCGTCCTGAATATGCTCCCTGAAGCACCTCCATGAAAAATCTTGATGTTTTGGTGATATATACATGATTGACCATAGTATCCGGAACCAGTTTTACGGAAATGGCCATGTTTCGGAAGTTTTTGAACGGATCTTAGTGCAACCGCCGGCATTCAATTTTCAATGAGTTCTAGTTTCTAGGAAAATAGGGGTCATCGACGTAACTTCACACCACAAAAAAAATACGAGCCGCGGAAAAAATGTCTTTTTGATATGCCCTCTGAAAATCCGGAACATCTCCGGTGTCCGGCCAGTATTCGTGACCATGAATGTTCCTGAATCTTGACTAAATTTGCCGTCGAATGCTTCTGGTTTTGGCCAAATTCAACAATTTTTCAAAAAGTTATAAGGAATTGAATTTGGGCAAAATTTTGCCTATCTCAATCATTTTGCCTATCCTCTGTATATGTATGTATTTTTTTTTTATTATTGCTGTGCTTTGTACCTTGAATGATGCATCTTTTTAAACTTACATTACCGTCCCAATTAAACCAGTTAACCAAACCTACCTAAATCAATTTATACCTTTTTATTCTTGTGTCAATTATTCGGCTTTACCCCTTAGTTACCCCCTCTAAGTGTTTCTTTTCTAATGTTTATACTTTTTCGATTTTTTATTTTCTTGTTCCGATGTTTCTTCGTCTGAAATTTCGCTATCTGATTTCTTATATATTTCTTCTGCCTTTTTTTTTTTTTTATTTTTCCCTATCCTTCGCCAATGGTTTCCATTCTTCCCTGCTTATATCTCTACATCTACTCAAATCTTGTTTTAGCGAGTCTTTCCAAGTTAGGCTTGGTCGTCCTTCTTTTTTCTTGTTGAGTTTTAGTTTGTATGCTAATTTATGTGGATGTAATTCTACTCTTCTCAGAATTCGACCATAATAACTGATTCTTCCTACTCTTGCTCTCCTATTTATTGTTTTTCCTACCAACAGTTTATTTGCATTAAGTTTAATATTTGCTTGTTTCTTACAATCAGGGTGGCCACTCAATTTTCATTTTCAAATTCCCGGTTTTTTCCCGGTTTTCTCGGACCAAATGTTAAAAATTTCGCGGTTTAAGTCTAGTTTCCAAGTCAGGAAAAGCGTCACGGGATTTATGCGCCTGTGTGTTTTAAATGGAGCCCGGGATTTGAATTCCCGTGGCAGGAACTAAGTCTTCACAAAAATTACGGTTTTCTTGAAGTGTAAACCCAACCGCGGGATTAACTCTGGGAAATAAAATTCACTTCTACACACTACGAGAGAGATTAATAATTAGGTTTTTCTGATGCCTAATCCCCTTTCTTTCAAACGCATAGGACAAATATGTTTTGTTTTCATACACTTCCTCCAGTACTCAGAAGTACTCAGAAATGGGTGTTATTCCACCCACCTTGGAAATAAGTGGACTAACCCACAAGGTGGGTAAAAGCGTTTTACCCATAAATGGCCACAACGTCTGTACGTCAAAATGGATGTTTACTTTTCACCCATCTTCTTGAAACCAGAATTTTTTTTTGATAGGCTTTTAGTACCCATCTAAGTCAAAGTCGATTAAATACTATTTTCAAAAATTGTTCAGGAAAATCTGAAGAAATTAAGAAAGAAATTAGCACATTGTATTTAATGATATTTTATACAAGCAATAATACATCGAGTAAAAAACAAACATTTATGTTCTACGCATTTGTAAAAATGTGTTTCTAAAAATCAAAAATCACTTTCCTGCTAGCTTTCGGAAATATTGTGGGTCCAGTTTATCCCATATCACATCTATGCTTGAAATTGTAATCCAAAAATCAGAGCTGAAAATAAAATTAAACACCAAAGCGAGGTGCAGCGGCATAAGACTTGTACATACTTGTACTTTTGACAAAGTCTGAAGGATTTCAAATTTTTACGAAGTAAATTTTCACCCATATAAGAGTGAAAAACACCCACCTTTGGAACTACATGAAGCTGTTTCAAGGTGGGTACTTTTAACTCACATTGTGTTTTTTGAAATCACCCATCTTTTTGACAGCTTCATATAGCTGCCGAAGGTGAGTGATTTGTATACATAAAATGTGTAATCTCGAATCTCCGTGTATAGGGAAACGTTTGCCTGACAGCAAGTCCTATACTTTCTATGCGCTTGAGAAGAGATAAGACGTCAGAACACACGTTGCTACACACTTCACGAATGAGCCAAGATATGTTTAGGTCATTGCACGGAAAGTATTAACCTCACTTTTTTCACTTTTTTGACAGTCCAGGGAGCTTGTTTACAAGGTGTTAGAATTTGAGCGGCTCAAACCAATTTTTTTCATTGGCTTTTTCCGGATTCCTAAGGCACTAGAAGTATTTGTTGACTGAACAAGGGTTCGTGGAGTCGCCAGTCCCTTTTCATGTGAAGACACGCGGCCTTCTGGCCGTAGTCTTCCGAAGGTCCTCAATGAGATCGACTGGCTCTGCTACACCAAGCCATCACGTAGGCTATTCTCTCGGAACAACCTGATGAGAATAGTCCTGCTGACATAGACCACCACCACTTCACACTTTCTTTTCCTTCCTTTTTATAATAAACCTCATATTACCCATTTTCTTTTTTTCAACTACCTTTTCCTTCATTATTGCCTTTCATTCCTCCCCCAATTTTTTACAAAAACTAAAACTTTCTCTTTCCTTATCATTATCTCCTCTTTTTTTTCCAATCTTAGACATAACCTTCACTGTGGTGCAAAATTGATCGGACAAGAATATCATTTTGGTTAAGTAGGTGATAAAATTCAGAAATAAAATATGTTTAATAGTTTATTAGTTTATTTTTATTTTTTTGAGATTAGATTTTTGGCATTTTGATTTTAAAAACATTATAATATTTCATAAACAAAATTATATAAATAAAAAAGATTCATTTGTTAAAATTCAAGGTGCGAAAATGATCGGACAAGATGTAGAAATTACATTTTTCGATTTAATAATTTAATAATTTGAATGTTTCAATAATGTGTATGTCCTCCTTTGTACTTGATCACTTCTGTCAAGCGTCTTGGCATAGATTCGACCAAGTTTTGCGTTGCTTCTGGACGAAGAGTGTTCCATACAGCTTCAATCTCCCGCATTAATTGCTTTCTGTTGGAAATATGTTTCTTTTGCAGTTCTCGTCCAATTTCATCCCATAGATGCTCGATTGGGTTTAAATCTGGGCTTTGGGGAGGGTGATCCAGCACGGTTATGTTTTTCCCGGCCAAATACTCTGTCACAAGCTTCGACTTGTGCTTGGGGTCATTGTCGTGCATAAATACAAAGTTGCTGCCCAGTCGATATTTCCTGGTAGATTTTGAGATGTTACGTTCCAGGATATCCCTGTAGTCTTCCTTGAACATTATCCCTTCGATGAATTCCATGGTGGCCACTCCAGCATAGAACATACCACCCCATACCATAACTGATCCACCGCCATGTTTCACAGTTCCACGCATATTTTTTCTTTCTAGAGCGGTCCCATCAGTTCTCCAAACTCTAACACGGCCATCTGAAGCTCTGACGTTGAACTTACTTTCATCTGTCCATAATACTTTTTTCCAGAACGACATCGGCTTGTTAACATGCTTCTTGGCGTAGACCAAATGCTTCACTCTGTTCTGCTCACTAATGAATGGCTTTTCCCTAGGCGTGCGACTCTTGATTCCTATTTCGTTCAAGGCTCTACTGATGGTGAACCGACTTACAGTTTTGCCGACGATAGGTTCCAGATTGGCTGCCAACTTACCGCCACTAATGAACGGATCTTTTTTGACAGCTTGTGCCAAATACCGTTTGTTTTGTTGTGACAGAACCGGGGGACGACCACATCTGCGACGATTTTCAATGCTGCCGGTAATTTTTTGTCGGGAGATGATGTCCGATACCGTAGACTTAGGAATACCAAGGGATTCAGCAATCTTCCGAACCGTTTCCCCGCGTTTATGAAGTAAAATAACATTACTTCGTTGAGCTACCGATGTTTCCTTCCTGCAGGCCATTGTGAACTTTCAACTTCTGGTAAATTTGCTAATAAGCGTTTTGCAGTAGTATTAGTGAAATCAAAAATCGTCTCTGCATTAAATCATACACTCAAACTAGTTTGATAATTATTATCGTTTGTTTTTGTTACAATTTCTATGGTTGTCCGGTGACTTATGCACACTGTTTTTCAAGATATCGTTCAAAAAAAAAAAAAAAATTCACAAAAAAACCAAACATTGCAGATAATTTTTAATAGTGAAATTGAATGTATCAAAGGAAAACGAATATTGAAAGGCAATAAAATGGAAGGTGAAAAATAATAATTTAAGTTTTACGAGAGAATTCACGAAGCTATCAAATGTGTCCGATCAATTTTGCACGACAGTGTAGGAAGTGAAAATTAAGGTTCTGGACACATGGCTAAGTGAGAAGGGTATTACTATGCGAAAATTGGCGAAGCGGTTTGGAATTCATCATGCGAGTGTTAAAACCATCATTAATAAGTTTGGGGAACACTATTCTTTGGATGAGCTACCAGGAAGAGGCAGAAAACCCGGTTCTTCCAACCCGAAACTGGAGCAGAAAGTGGTATCTCTAATCATGAAGAACAAATCAATGTCAATGCGTGATTTGGCCAAAAAAGCAGGAACGAGTGTCGGAATGATCCAGCGTATCAAGAGGCGAAACCACCTGAAGACCTACAAGAAGCAGAAAATCTCGAAACAAAGTGCAGAACAGAAGAAGCGAGCAGCAACAAGGACCCGGAAATTGTATTCGCGTCTTTTGCAGCGTCCGGATGCATGCGTTTTGATGGACGATGAGACCTATGTAAAGGAGGACTCAAAAACCCTTCCAGGTCCACAATACTTTACTGCCGTCGTTGGGGAGGATGTGAGCGATGCGGACGGGTCGATTCAAGTGGAGAAATTCGGTCGAAAGGTACTGGTATGGCAAGCAATATGTTCCTGTGGTTTGAAGTCAACCATTTTTTACACTACCGGAACTATAAATGCGGAAATCTATCGATCTGAGTGTCTCCAGAAGAGATTGTTGCCTTTATATAAGAAGCATAGTGCACCTCCACTGTTTTGGCCGGATTTAGCGTCGGCTCACTATGCCAAAACCACTCTCAATTGGCTTGCGGAAAAGGGTATAGATTTCGTTGAGAAAAATATCGATCCATCAAATTGCCCTCAGCTTCGACCCATCGAACGTTACTGGGCAATCGTTAAGAGGTCTCAAGAAGACTGGTAAGGCAGCTGGGAACATGCAGGAGTTCAAAAAAATTTGGGCTCAAGCGTCCAAAAAATGCGATGCAACACTTGTCCGGAACTTGATGAAGAGCATTCGATCCAAAGTTCGAAAATTCGTGAAGGAATAACTTAAATTTCATCTGGTCTTCATTATGTTCAAGTTTAACCTCGTACAATAAAGGATCAATTTTTTGTATGAATAAAATATCGGTTTTCAACATAATTTGAAAGAAAGTTTGTGGATAGCTTATTTTCGATACACTCCTTAGTTATGGATGATGAGACGAATGTAAAAGAAGACTTCCGGCGGCTTCCGGGGCTCCAGTTTTTCACTGCTCATCATAAATTCGATGTCCCCGAGGACGTTAGAAAGCAGAAGAAGTCAAAGTTTGTCAAAAAATATATGATTTGGCAAGCAATTTGCTCGTGTAGAATGCGGAGCACCCTATTCGTGACAACTGGAACGGTCAATGGGCAGGTGTACCTAAAGGAATGCCTCCAAAAGCGCCTACTTCCTCTACTGAGGTCACACGATGGTCCTACGATTTTCTGGCCGGATTTAGCCTCGTGCCATTACTCGAAACAGGTTTTGGAGTGGTACAAGGCTAAGGAGGTCAATTTCGTGCCGAAGCATCTCAACCCCCCGAACGCAACGGAACTGCGGCCAATTGAAAAGTACTGGGCCATCATGAAGCAGGCACTTTGAAAGCATCCTAAGGAAGTGAAATCGGAGGAAGATATGAAGAAAAAATGGATTGCCACGCAAAAAAAAATTTGGTCCAAATGTTGTACAGGACCTTATGAGTAGTGTAAAGATTATAACAATAAAACAAACATGGGAAAATATTCATAACATGTTTTATTTTACTCAATGAACGTTTGATTGGTTGCACGGGTGAATTTTGCCGAATAATTGTGTGTGTCGCAATTTGATTCCGTACACCCTTTAGCAACGGCAATTTGAGAACATTCATGTCCATTAACTTTATTTCCGGTATTTTTTGAGCAATTTTACGAATTATATCTTGAATAATGTAATTAAATTGTATTGAAGATAAAGGGCAACATTGCTTGATTCCTTTCTCTCTTCTCATCTCTCCAGATATCCGGTTGTTCCATAACACTCTTGTAATTTCGTCTTTCATGCAAGCTATAAGCTCTATCAACTAATCTTGTCGGTACTTTTACACTGATCAGGATGTCTCTAATATTATTTACTTTCACAGTGTCAAATGCTTTTTTAATGTCCAATGCCAATACATACAAATCATTTCCTGCATTCCAATATTCGTCCATGATTCTCCTAGTGACAATTATATGGTAGATCTGTAGATCTACTGTAAATGCTGCCGGAGATTTCGGAGGAGCTGCAAAAAACCGATCATTTTCTGACCAGTTTCAAATAACTTCTGAGAAATTCCAGAAATCTCAATGAATTATGAGAAGTTTTCCAAAGCCACTAAGAAGACAATAAACGATGCGACGTATATCTGAAATAAAGGTTGAGATTATTGATTCACAAAGTTATGAGAGGTAAATCTACTTTTGGGAAAACTTTATTAGTTTTTTCGTAAACCAATTGATCTCCAAATTTTAACGAGAAACAGCAACAAATTAAATCCATATTTGCCTGCTTGATAAAAACACCATACGATGTTTCCAATGGAAGCAGAAGACCACTGTTGAAAAACGAAAAACACCCTCGCCCGCATTAAAACGCATCCATTCGTCGCACCTTGTGAGACCATTCCCCGAACCAGCGAAACAGCGTGTAATTTCCACCTAGCATGAATAAAACATTCTCGCCATCGAGTGGTAATTAATTTTACGCCAACTTTATCGTCCAGCGCTATCATAAAGCGCCCGTCCTTCCTTCTCCGGGGTCCTCCGCTCATTTTGCACCTCACACTTTAATTCCTTGCTCTAACATTCACTGCTTGGCATTAATTTGCACTCAAGCTTCGAAAATTCCCCGACCCATCCCGGAGTGTCCTGTTCGCATATAAATATAGGCCACAATTCCGGGCCAACTGAATCCAGATTCCGACAACCGCTTTATTGCATGCAATCATCAAATCGCCTCCCTCCACTCTGCTCGACACGTCAGGAACACATGTTTTGCGCCAACAACAGCACCGAAGACCGGTGAAAACCGTAAAGCAAAGCCACCAAAACATAAGACGAAGACGATTTCCCAGGTGTGGGCCAACTATATTGGAGCAGGAATCGAAGCGGGAGGACGAATGAGCGGGGCGGACTAGGGGAATATGTTTTCCAATCTTGGATGTGGTTTTTGTAAGCTTTTCTCACTCTGTCTCTTTCCTGCCACTCAGCCTCAGTGTTGCGGTAGCATGTGCATCATCGTCATCATCAAGGTGATCCTCACCATATTGCCACTGACGAGCTGCTTCGAACCCAGGAGCGATGTTTTCGTGTAATTCATATATGATTAGTAACGAAACTAAGTTAATTATCAACACACACACATTGACGTACATCATCGTCATGAACTGGTTGTGCTGCTGCTTTCGTCTCCGCCTGCTGGGATGGTAGTTCGTATAGCTAAATAGTGATGACTAACTCTCTGATCTTGCACGTCAATTTGAGGTCGCTTTCTGTCAGCCTGCCAACTTGAGGTGGGGCGAAATGGATAGTGCTGTACCAACTTGATTAGTGAAGCAACACGGGGGAAAGTTGTTTGCTTCCGAGAATTGGAATGCTCCGTCGTCGAGTCACAGTCGGAGCACAGATCACTTCTTCTTGTCAAACAAATTTCGAACCAAGCCAGTGTGTCACTAAGGTAATCATAATGCAAATTTGAGTGAAAGCAAAACGCCAACAAGAGAAGCCCCCGACCGAGCGCCCTGAGCACACGTACCGGAAGTTTTAAAATTGGCCGATTCCGAATGGAGCGAAAAAACAACAAAGTGGTCGAACGATTTAATTAGATTTGCAATTAATGCAGCGGCAAGGCCGGGCTTCGAATTAGATACTGGTCGGATTGCTTTCTTTGTCTTTCCCCCCGCAGAAGCTGCAAGTTGAAGAGAACTTTCGCGGAAGCAAGAACATGAATACGAATTATGCGATGACGGAGATGGAAAGCTGCCAATGACCGTGACTAATTCCAGGCTGGCGGGTATGGGGCGGAGGGAAGTTCGGAGGGTAGAATCGATTTTTCCGACTGCGTTTTTTGCCCTTCTTTCCACCGGGGGCTTTTTTGGCAAAGTTCGAGTCAAGGGCGGTTGCGGGTTTTCAAGGTTTCATTTGAATTGGGCTGGAAGTTGCTGCTTTCTATTACGATAACGTCTGCCAAGATTTGTTCAAGAAGGCATCAGCATGTTTGAAATGAAATGTTCAAAACTGGGAAAAGAGATGCGGTGGATTGCAGCATGAGAAAACTTTCCCAAATTTCTAGGAATGTAGTTTGTGTCGGTATTAATGAAAAATAAACAGAGATTGACAACATTTACATCAAAGTTTTGTAATGCCATTTGAAGAAAATGTTTCGTTTGTAATTTAACATTCCACCATTAATATTAATGTTGTTAACATTTGTAAATTTACTCTTATTAAATGACAAATGTTTATTTTTTTCAATTCAATATGATGGTGACCTTTTGGATTTAGAGATGGTTCTACAATATATATTTGTAAACTTAAATTATACTTCAGACATTTGGGAATATACAGAAAATGTAAATTAACGATTGCGAAGTTTTAGATGTAAATTTACATATTGAAAAACGTATATGTGAATGAAAAAATTGAATAATCATTTTTTGCCCAAAAAGTAAGAATTTTACGTGCTCTTAACACATGTAAAGTTACTTTCACAAAATTTGAATTTCTATATGTAGGAAGTATAATGTAGATTAACAAAAGTACAACGTGTTATATGTGAATTTACGAACGTTAAGTGTATGATGTAACTCTGTCGGTAAAATGTAAATTATCTAACAAGGATTAACAATTAGCAAATTGTAGCGTAACTATTAAGCTCTTTGTTTCTATATTCATACTACGCTGCATCAAGAGATGCCACAGTAAATAGACTGTTTCTTCCGCAAAAATGTTTGCTAACGTTCGAAAAAAACAATACAAACACAACTGTCGTGCGTCAATCTTTTTCCTTTCAGAAGGATGAGAAATTATGATATTTTAAATTTTCAAGTGTTCTTAGGAGTCTGAGAAGATTCTAAGAGTTTCTGAAAGCATTGCCACACTACCAAAATGTCATGTAAATTTCTGTTCCCTGAGACCGACACATGCAAGCGTCCAATATCACATATCAATTAGTTGAAAGAGATGAGAAAATAAATTCAACCAAACACATCTTTCGTCGAATTGCGTCATTGACATAATTTTACACGAAATCTTTCTGTACGTTCCCCGACTTTTTACAAACATGAATTACGTCTCGTGTAAAATTCATAATTTCTAAGTGTGTAGCAGAAACTTTTTACGCTCTCATCGGAATTTCTTATTGAATTTTATAGATTTTACCTCGCTGAAACCAAATATAAGCTTAAAATTGTTACAAATAAATTTAAATTAAAATAAATAAATTTTTAGAGGAAAATTGGTTTTAAGTTCACAGAGACACGTATATTTATGAAAAATGGGGTTACCTGCTAGCCACATTTCATTTTGACTCTTCTCTTGAGCTGTTGAGATGTTGAGCTTAGGTTTTATAGAATGGACCTTCCTGAATCCATTGGTGCTCACTGCTTTTTTCTAACACGTATGATTGAAATCTAAAACCGTTTTTTATTCACAAAACTACGGATTTCTATGGAAACTTTGTGTTTCTGTTCTGAAAAGTTGGATTCTGAATCTACATTTTGAATGTTGGGGTAGGATTGTATGGAATAGACCTCAGTCAGTCAGTCCGTCAGTCAGTCAGTCAGTCAGTCAGTCAGTCAGTCAGTCAGTCAGTCAGTCAGTCAGTCAGTCAGTCAGTCAGTCAGTCAGTCAGTCAGTCAGTCAGTCAGTCAGTCAGTCAGTCAGTCAGTCAGTCATTTAGTCAGTCAGTCAGTTAGTTAGTCAGTCCTTTAGTTAGTCAGTCATTTAGTTAGTCAGTCCTTTAGTTAGTCAGTCCTTTAGTTAGTCAGTCCTTTAGTTAGTCAATCAATCAATCAGTCAGTCAGTCCTTTAGTCAGTCAGTCATTAAGTCAGTCAGTCAGTCAGTCAGTCAGTCAGTCAGTCAGTCAGTCAGTCAGTCAGTCAGTCAGTCAGTCAGTCAGTCAGTCAGTCAGTCAGTCAGTCAGTCAGTCAGTCAGTCAGTCAGTCAGTCAGTCAGTCAGTCAGTCAGTCAGTCAGTCAGTCCTTTAGTCAGTCAGTCCTTTAGTCAGTCAGTCCTTTAGTCAGTCAGTCCTTTAGTCAGTCAGTCCTTTAGTCAGTCAGTCCTTTAGTCAGTCAGTCCTTTAGTCAGTCAGTCCTTCAGTCAGTCAGTCAGTCAGTCAGTCAGTCAGTCAGTCAGTCAGTCAGTCAGTCAGTCAGTCAGTCAGTCAGTCAGTCAGTCAGTCAGTCAGTCAGTCAGTCAGTCAGTCAGTCAGTCAGTCAGTCAGTCCTTTAGTCAGTCAGTCCTTTAGTCAGTCAGTCCTTTAGTCAGTCAGTCAGTCAGTCAGTCAGTCAGTCAGTCAGTCAGTCCTTTAGTTAGTCAGTCCTTTAGTTAGTCAGTCCTTTAGTTAGTCAGTCCTTTAGTTAGTCAGTCCTTTAGTTAGTCAGTCAGTCAGTCATTTAGTCAGTCAGTCAGTCAGTCAGTCAGTCAGTCAGTCAGTCCTTTAGTCAGTCAGTCAGTCCTTTAGTCAGTCAGTCAGTCAGTCAGTCAGTCAGTCAGTCAGTCAGTCAGTCAGTCAGTCAGTCAGTCAGTCCTTAGTCAGTCAGTCCTTTAGTCAGTCAGTCCTTAGTCAGTCAGTCCTTTAGTCAGTCAGTCCTTTAGTCAGTCAGTCAGTCATTTAGTCAGTCATTTAGTCAGTCAGTCCTTTAGTCAGTCCTTTAGTCAGTCAGTCAGTCAGTCAGTCCTTTAGTTAGTCAGTCAGTCAGTCAGTCAGTCAGTCAGTCAGTTAGTCAGTCAGTCGTTTTAGTCAGTCAGTCATTGTCATTCAGTCAGTCAGTCGTCCTTTCATCGTCAGTCAGTTGGAGTCAGTTTCAGTCAGTCAGTCAGTCAGTCAGTCAGTCAATCAGTCAATCAGTCAGTCAGTCTAATCATTAAAGAGAACTTTTGGTAAGTTGTTGAAAAATTCAAAGAACATCCTTTATTTGTTAGAAGTGACTTTCGTTTTGTTAGCTGTTTCGGAAGATTATTTGACATTTAAGATTCATCTGAGAAATTTTTACAGAACGCATCAAGTTTCTGAGAAAACTCACACAAAACTTTTCTCAGCTCCGCACAACGTTTAAAAATAGGACCATATGGCTTAGAAGCTAAAAATAGCTGAAAAATGATTTTTGGAAATAAAACCTGATCTTCCGATAACTTCTTACAATCATCTGTGAAGCTGTGGTCAACAACAAAGCATTACTGAGTAATTTCTAAGTTATTCTGAAAATATCGTACAATATACTCTTGAAAAACTCTGTGAAGTTCCGGAGAATTTCAAGGATGTTTTTTTTTTAACTCTTAGATACTTTGAAAAAGACCCAGAAGGTATGAGGAGTTTTCATAATTTTTGAGAAGGAATATGGTAATTGTTTTGAGAAGCTCTGAACAAAACAGTAAGAAACTTTAAGATTTTCCGAGACTACATTGTTTGAATATTTAACAACATTGTGGATTTCCGTAAATCTTATATGTAGATGTTTTGAGGAAGCTTGGCAAATGTTCCGTAGAGCTTCAGAATCGTTCTTAAGATTTTATAATTCGTTCCAAATAATTCCTCAGAAAATTTTAAGAATGTGAAAAACTTCTCAAACCCTCAGAAAATTTATGAGGCTTCGTGAACTTCTAATGTTTCGAAGTGTTAATCGATACCTTAAGAAGCAATTCGGTTATCTTTTAATAATATCTTAAAATCTGTCTTTAACTCTGCATAATGTGTTAGAATTTGAGAAAAGGGAAATTTCTCAGGAGCTCCGTACAAATTTCAGGACGTTCCATTGCAGAAATAATATAAGTACACTTTAGTCGCTCACTATGCTAAACCCCACTAGTATCAAATCTGATATTAGTGCCTTTATATAAACGTACTTCGACGTGGCAGAGAAACAAAAGTGCAGAATATGTGGTACTCTCACTACCGTCAAATTCTCCGTCTCCCATGCAGGCCTAGAGCATGAGATACAGGTCTCCCATCTTCAACAAGACAACTTTGAACTACGAGAGGGTGAACTTCTGAACTTCCGAAAACATCTGGACAAATTGGATATGTTTCATAAAATATTTGCCAACTTCTCAGAAATTCAAAATAATTTCAGAGGAGTTCATGAGGATACATAAATAGCAAAATTGATAAGACGTTTCATGATCAAACAGTGTAAATTGTTGATATTTGCTGTGAAAATCCATGATATTGTAGGTAAATTCAGACAAGAGTAGAGATTTTTTTTAGGTTATGGGGAGATTATGATATCCTTTGGAAAGCTTCTAAGTAGTTCCTGGAATTATTTGACAAGTTTCGTAGCACCCGAAATTTTTGAGAGCTCTTTCAGCCTTCCTTGTGTGTTAACATTTTGTGACGAATAAGGTGTTTCGGGTCATATTGAATTCAGATTTAAAGATTCAAATTCAGTTTCAGATTCAGATTTAAATTCAGATTCAGATTCAGATTCAGATTCAGATTGAAATTCAGATTCAGATTCAAATTAAGATTCAAATTAAGATTCAAATTAATATTCAGATCTAGATTTAGATTCAGATTCAGATTTAAGTTCAAATTCAGATTCAAATTCAAGTTAAAATTTAGAAGATTCAGATTCAGATTTAGATTAAGATTAAATTCAGTTTCAGATTCATATTCAGATTTAAGTTCAAATTAAATTCAAGATTCAGATTCAAATTCAAATTCAAGTTCAGATTCAAATTCAAATTCAGATTCAAATTCAAATTCAGATACAAATTCAGATACAAATTCAGATTGAAATTCAGATTCAAATTCAGATTCAGATTGAAATTCAGAATCAGATTCAAATTCAAATTAAGATTCAATTTAAGATTCAGATCTAAGTTTTAAGATTCAAATTCAAAGATTCAAAGATTCAAATTCAAATTCAGATTAAGATTAAGATTCAGGTTCAAATTCAGATTTAAATTCAGCTTCAAAGTCAGATTCAGATTCGAGTTAAATTTTAGAAGATTCAGAGATTCAATTCGATTCGATTCAAAGTCAGATTGAAATTCAGTTTCAGATTCAGATTCAGATTTAAGTTCAAATTAAATTCAGATTCAGATTCAATTCAAATTCAGTTCAAATTAATTTCAAGATTCAAATTCAGATTCACATTCAGATTCAAATTCAGATTCAGATTCAAATTCAGATTCAGATTCAGATTCAAATTAAGATTCAGATCTAGATTTAGATTCAGATTCAGATTTAAGTTCAAATTCAGATTCAAATTCAGATTTAAATTAAGATTCAAATTCAGATTCAAATTAAGATTAAGATTCAGATTAAGATTCAGGTTCAAATTCAGATTTAAATTCAGATTTAAATTCAGATTGAAATACAGATTCAAATTTAGATTCAGATTCAGTTTCAAAGTCAGATTCAGATTCAAGTTAAAATTTAGAAGATTCAGATTCAGATTTAGATTGAAATTCAGTTTCAGATTCAGATTCAGATTTAAGTTCAAATTAAATTCAAGATTCAGATTCGAATTCAAATTCAAGTTCAAATTCAGATTTAAATTCAGATTCAAATTCAAATTCAGATTCAAATTCAGATTCAAATTCAGATTCAAATTCAGATTCAAATTCAGATTCAAATTCAGATTCAGATTCAAATTCAGATTCAGATTCAGATTCAGATTCAGATTCAGATCCAGATTCAGATTCAGATTCAGATTCAGATTCAGATTTAAGTTCAGATTCAAATTCAGATTCAATTCAGATTCAGATTCAAGATTCAGATTAAGATTCAGATTCAAATTCAGATTTAAATTCAGATTTAAATTCAGATTGAAATTCAGATTCAAATTCAGATTCAAATTCAGATTCAAATTCAGATTCAGATTTCAGATTCAGATTTAGAAGATTCAGATTCAGATTTAGATTGAAATTCAGTTTCAGATTCAGATTCAGATTTAAGTTCAAATTAAATTCAAGATTCAAATTCAGATTAGAATTCAGATTCAAATTCAAATTCAGATTCAAATTCAGATTCAAATTCAGATTCAAATTCAGATTCAAATTCAGATTCAAATTCAAATTCAGATTCAAATTCAGATTCAAATTCAGATTCAATTTCAGATTCAAATTCAGATTCAAATTTAAATTCAAGTTCAGAATCAAATTCAGATTCAGATTCAGCTTCAGATTCAGATTAAAATTGAATCTGATTCAGATTTAGATTCAATTCTCGAATTCTGATAAACCAACACACAACACAACATCAATATCCATCTGCGTCCAACCCAGCCAGCTAGAGCCGCACAACGCGTCCAGAGAGATCATCGACCGGGGTCGTACACAGCAAGAACGCGGCTAACAGTAAATTCACATCTCGTACGTAGTTAGTTCGATTCCCTTGTGGTGGTTGATGTGCAAACTCAGCGAGAACAAGACAAAGGAACACCCCGCACTGCAGTCAGCGAATTCAAACTCGCTCAGTCTTCCATGCGGCATGGAAGGGTAAAAGTTTCCACCGAGCAGCCATCCAACGCCACCCCCCACCCTCTCGGATGGCCATTGTTTTACGGGGGCGCATTTTGCAATGCTTCTTCTTCTCCTTCGGACGACGAGCCAAGGTCGAATCTTTGACTAATTACACTCCAAGTTAATGAATAGATCGCGAAGCGGAGGGAGCCGAATGTTGCGTGGGATTTTAGTACGGTTGGTAATCTCGCGAGATTTTCACAATTAAAACACCACTCCGACCATCGCGACGAAGAGAACCTCGGAAAGTGTGACGCTCATTTAATCATAATTTTTGCTTTAATAGAAAAAGTTTTAATTTTTTTTTTCGACACCACTCAGACTTCGTCTGAAGGTACTTTGTCCTACGGTGAACGGGTTCGGTGCGAGGATGGTGACCGGCTCGTACCCGCTAGTTAGCCGTATATGAATGTTCGGTCGTTCGTTCGTACAAATGGTGACAAGGATTATTTTTTGCGGCTTAGCAGTATTCAGGAGGGAAAGTCCATTATGCCTGGGTGACAGGAGAATGTTAACAGTCTATGTCGTGTTGGAATTGAAATGGAAAGGTTGAAGGACAGTCTGCAGTCGAAGGTATAGGCGCTTTTCCTAATAGCCGAAGAATTTTGTGGGAAAAATTTCACGCCGAAATCGCAAAACCTCAAAGCCAACTAATTACTACACACGTCAGATGATAAAAATGAGAACAATGAAGTAAATTGCCGAATGGCCTACTCAGACTAATGTCCGATTCATTCTAGAAATACGCGTGGTCTACCGACCTTTGATCAGGTTGCTTGCAATCTATCTATGTCCAGACTGTCCCATAAGTTCTCGGAAGTCAAGTTGTCTCTGAACTTCATAGAAGATCTTAGAATTTTTCGGAATTTTTCTGGGCGCTCATTCAAATTTATCAGATGAACTTGAAATTTCTGCAAACCATCTTGGAACAGTTCTCCAAAGCATGTTCGACCGTTTCAGTGTCTTGAAAAGTTACAAGTCTTAACTGTTGAAGTTCTCCATTTATGTTTGCCTAAACTCAACAGAAGTTCTTTAGAGAATTGTTCAGAAGGCTTAGATTCACAGAGTTAATGAGCTTTCTGGAACGATTAAAAAAATAATATTTTTCAGAAGACCTTCGAATTTCAGAGGCTGTCCAGTTGTCAAGAAATTCAAAAAATTTCAGAATAAAGTAGAAGATCTCTTTTAAAGATGGCAGATACCAAAGTATTACCAAGAACTGTTCAAAAAATTTCCGAAAACAGCACATGAGCTTTCCAGAACTTTTAAGAAAACCTTCTCAACTTCTCTTAAGTAATCCGGAACATCATGGAACTTTTCAATAAAGAATCGACCTTTTTCAGAGTTTGTCTGATCCTCTCAGAAATGTTTGAAGCTTCTCATTAGTGTTTACAGCTCCTTCGAAATGTTTAAAATTCCCTTGAAAGCGTTCACAAATGATCGGAGTTCCCAAACTCAGAAGATTATTAAGGGAGTTCTTTGATATTTCGGGAACTACTCCGAAACTAGTTAAGCTTCCTCGGGTATTAAAAAAAAAACTGACACATAAGACATTAGGGTCAAAATTGACCCGGATTCAACCCATTCTAGAATTATGAAATTTCAACCAATGTTTGTACCCCATTTGAAAAGGTATGGTCTCAAAAATACATTGGTGCTAGAAAAACCTGGTTCCAGTAACATTGGCCACCGGGAATCTGCTACAAAGGGAAGGAGGTTTTGATTTTGAACAGAATTGCATACAAAACATTCCAGACTAGTTGCAGAGAGTTGCCGTCTGCGACAAAGTTTCTCAGTATGTCATTTGTCGTCTTTTGACATTATCTTTTAAGTTACAGATCATGCCACGGAGATGGCGCTGCAGACTATCTTTGCCAAATGAAACGCTAGAGAGTTGCCGTCTTGGGCAAAGTTCCTCATTATGTCATTTATCGACTTTTATCATTATCAAATTAGTTCCAGATCATGCTGCAAAGATGGCGCTGTAGTATATCTTTTTCAAATGAAGCGCCAGAGAGTTGCCGTCTTCGGCAAAGTTTTTCAGTATGTCATTTGTCGACTTTTGTCATTATCATAGATATACTGCAGCGCCATCTCTGAAGCAAGATCTTGAACTAATCTGATAATCTCAGGAGACGACAAATGATATACTGAGAAACTTTCACGAAGACGGCAACTGTTAATAGCTTCATACGATCTGCGGTACGATCTGGAACTAATGTAATTTTTTCAAATATCTTCATTTTACTTTTTCAGTTGCTGAAGAAGGCAACTCTCTAGAGACTCATTTGGCAAAGGTAGACTGCAGCGCCATCTTTGCGGCGCAATTTGGAACTGATCTGATAATGTCAAGTTACTACATTTTACATTCTCAACAACTTTACCCAAGACGGCAACCCTCTAAAGCTTCATTTGACAAGGAAAGACTGTAGCGCCATCTCTGAGACAAAATCTGTAACTAATCTGGTATTGTCAAATGACTACATTTTATATTTCAAACTACTTTGCCCAAGACGGCAACTCTCTAGAGCTTCATTTGGCAAAGATAGACTGCAGCGCCATCTCTGCAGCACGATTTGGAACTAATTTTATAATATAAAAAGACGATACGTTACGCACTCAGAAACTTTGCTCAAGACGCCAATTCTCTACAATAAGTCTGCAATTTTTTAAATGCATTTCTGTTAACACAGCCAAACTAAGACTTCCTTCCCTTTGTAGCAGATTCCCGGGGGGAAATGTTACCGGAACCAGTTTTTTTTTCTGTTCCAATGCATTTTTGAGACCAGAACCTTTCAAATGGTGCATAAACATTGACTCTAAGTTAAAATTTCGAAATTCTACGAAGGGTTGAAATCCGGGTCAATATTGACCCTATTGTCTTATGTGTCACTTTTTTGTTCAACCACCGTAAACTGATATAAATAAAAAAATATGTTGATGCAAAAATGAAAAATTCCGTTAAAATATTAAAAGTCAGAAAATTTCAGCCCGATTGGTTTAAAAATAAAAAAGATACCGTACATTGAAGTAGCACCATGGGTCAGAATTGAACCCAATATCTTGGAAAGGTTAAATGTTTCCAGGACCTACTTAGAAAGCTTTCCAAAACACATCAAAATATTCTCAAAAACCTTAAAAATTGATTATCTGTTCTGAAATTATCTACATTGTCATGGATTTTCTCAGCAAAAACTCAACAATTCTCACTGTTTGGCCATGAAACGTCTTAGCAATTCAACGATGTATATATCCTTATGAACTCATCTGAAAATGTTTTGAACTTTTGAGAAGTTGGCAAATATTTTGTGGAATCTATCCGGTTCGTCCAGATGGTCAAGGAATTTTAGAAGTTCACCCTCCCGTAGGTCAAACTTGTCACTTGGCCGAAGGTGTGAGGGCTTAATCTAATGGCCTGCAGCTGCATGGAAGACTAAGAATTTGGTCAGTAGTGAAAGTATCACGTATTATGCACTTTTATGTCTCTGCTACGTCGTAGTACGTTTACATAAAGGCACTAATATCAGGTGTGATACTAATTCTTGATTCACTTTTTATTTAAAAAAAAAAAGGAAAATTCCCTATTGACTTGGTTTATGTGGTTTGCATCAGCTGGGCTTAAGGTGAAGAAATTCTATAGAGAAGGAATTGTTAATAGAAGCTTCTTTCTCAGCATTTCAAGCTAATTGCTTGCTTATAGCTTTGTGTTCTAATCGCTCTTCCACAATTAAAAATTGACAGCTTTCGATGCCTATTCCAATGGATACACAATACACAATGAAACTCTATGTCCAGGGAGGTTAAGAATATTTCCAACCCGAAAGATTCCTTCAACTGGACCGGAAAACGAACCTGCTTCCCCTAGCTTGGTCATACAATGCCTATATTGCCAAAGTTATCTGAGCGTTAACACAAGCTATTTTCCTTCGTTTCAGGGCATAATTTTTTTGGGCCTTTGTCGTTTTTTCTTACATACTTTACAAGTATGAAAAATTAGAGCGTAAAGAAAAGTAATCAGCTTTTGAACGTTTATAACTCAGTCATTCCTGATTGCAATTCCTTAATTTTTGCATCGGTCGATTGGAATTTTTTTACATTGTTCAAAACTATTAAATGTCAGCAATGAACTATTAATAGTTTACTAAAGGAAAGCCCATGTCGTATAAATGTTGAAACCAATGATTCCATGATGTGTTATCAACTCAGACTTTACAATCTTGCATCCATCGGCTTTGAGCCTGCTAGAAAATGTTTTTATAATCGAAGCATCGGTTCTGATTCTCCAATCAATAATGCGAGCAGATTGACACAATTGACCTAAGAGTACTGGGGGCTCATGCTTTGTAAACTTTGTAAATATTCGCACCATAAAACCGACTCTTATTTCAAGGCTGGGATTAGAAATGAATCTCGTATGTCCGTGATTAATTAAGATTCTTGCTTTTTTCTTTAGATAAATTAGAACTCTAAATGAAAATACTAAACAGAAAAAATCGGAAATACACTTTTTTCACATAAAGGGCCTCGAAAGGGGCTACTTCAATCATTTTGCATTGCACAATATAATTATGGAAGTGCTCTTAAAGATAGTGCAGACAAATTCATGGAAGTTTTGTATTGTTTTTCGTTTAAAAAACATGTTTGTTTTCCCATTGGAGAAAACCACCATCACATTTTTTGAGTGACCCCAACAGCATCCGTATTGTTGGTCTCTTTCTGTTGTTTTGAATCGGCTTCAATCGACTCTCGAGTGTCATTAGAAAATTGTTTGTTTTTCCCAACGATGTTAACCATTATCATACTTTGTGAGTGGCAATAAGAGCATCCTTACTGTTGGTTGAAATCAGTTCTAGGCGGCTAATAAGCAGAGTTGAGGAAAACAAATTTTGTTTCCACAAAGTAGTAAACCACCATTATGATTTATGAGTGCCACTAACAGAATCTGCACTGATGGTTTAAATTGATGCAATGCGACAAACAAGCAGAGTTTTAAAATATATTTGTTTTCTCATTCTAGTAAAGCACCATCACACTTTGTGAGTACCTTAAACAGCATCCTTACTGTTGGTTGAAATTGGTTCAAATCGACTCTCAAGTGTAATTAAAAAAAGTCGACTCTCAAGTGTAATTGTTTTCCGAATGATGTAAACCACTATAACACGTTTTGATTGGCTCCAACAGCATCTTTATTTTTGGTTTAAATCGTTTCCTTTTTTCCCCCCCTTTTCCAAATACCCCAAAAAAACCCCAACACCCCCTTTACCCCCCATCTCTTTTTATGCCTCGAGAAATATTCAGAGTTTAAAAATACCTTGTGATCAAAAAGTTCCGGTAATTTGAAAAAAAAACGCATTTATTTCAATTTTTAATTGATATCTTTATTATCGCCTTCAAAGTACTCGCCATTAGAGGCAACACACATATGCCAGCGCTTTATCCAATCATCCATACATTTTTTATAGGCCGATGAATGTATGGCTTTCAGTTCTTCCAGCGAATTCTTTTTTATCGCATCAATCGATTCAAAACGCCTACCTCTGAGCGGAATTTTCAGTTTTGGGAAGAGAAAGAAGTCGCACGGGGCAAGGTCTGGTGAATATGGTGCTTGTTTGATGGTATTGGTGGAGTTCTTGGCCAAAAATTCACAAATAGTGAGCGCGGTGTGTGATGGAGCGTTATCGTGGTGTAAAATCCACGAATTATTGCGCCACAATTCTGGCCTCTTCTTTCGAATTGCCTCACGCAAACGTCTCATAACTTGTAAATAATACTCTTTGTTAACCGTTCGACCTTCTGGAAGGAATTCAGAATGGACGACACCGCGAAAATCAAAGAAAACGGTCAGTAAAACTTTAATTTTGGAGCGACTTTGTCGTGATTTTTTTGGTTTCGGCTCATCTTCGGCGCGCCATTCGGACGATTGTTGACTTGTGAGCATATCAAATTCATATACCCACGTTTCATCACCAGTTATGATGCGTTCCATGAATGTGGGATCGCTATCTGCGTTCGCAATCATCTGTTTAGCGACCTCAACTCGATGCTGTTTTTGCAAAAAATTCAGCTCTTTTGGAACAAGTCGTGCTTCAATGCGTTTCATGCCCAGAATTTCCGTCAAAATGTGTTCGGTCGATCCAAATGAGATATCAAGGAGTGCAGCTATCTCCCGAATGCTAATTGAGCGGTTTTCCATAACTAAATTCTTCACGGAAGCGATGTTTTCATCGGTAGTTGAGGTCGATGGTCGTCCAGAACGCGGCATGTCACTCACGCTTTCACGGCCTTCTTTAAAGTCTTTGTGCCAAACAAATGTACGATTTTGTGACATAGAGTCCTCACCAAAGGCTTTTTGCAACATTCTGAGCGTTTCCGCTGCAGAAAATCCGTTTGCAACACAAAATTTCACACAAACGCGTTGTTCCAATTTTTTATCCATGGTAAAATCGCCGAGCGTCTATTTTTCGACTAACAAAAGCAGTTGTCAAAACAAAACTAATGGATAATTTGCTCTCACACTTTGACAGAATATCAGAACTAGTGTTGCCATCTTACACTAAAAAGATTTTACCGAAAAAATAAAGGCGGCCTTTTTAAATTGAAAATTACCGGAACTTTTTGATCACAAGGTATATTCTCCTCAAAACCAACTGAATCGAGAATAATTTGCAAACAAAGATGAACAAGAGTTCAGCGTATCGTTTACCAAAACGAACCCTGCTGCCAAATCAACCCTTTCATTCAACATCAAAGTGATTTCTCGTGGAAGTGCAGAGGATTCCTCGGCTTTCAACAAAGCGGGTAACACGTTAACATATTGCTACCCTTCCCGTTTTTGGCCTGAATTCGAGCGGGGCCTGCGTTTTGGATCACCAGTTTTAACACATTGAAGATGTATGCAAGTCCCAAGCATCATCTGTCGATTCTCTGGATAATAACAGCTGATAGAGCAATAACGGAGTAGCAAACTCGGGCGGTCAATCATGCTCATTCTCATGCTCATTTTATAGAAATTTCAATAGTTCAAATGATCTCAGAATCTCTCAGAAGATCTTAGAACATTCCAGAATGGTTCTGAATCTCCTATATCATTTGAAGGAACTTTTCAATGGAAATCGTAAAATCCGACAAGCAAAAATCTCGGATATTTTTGAAATTGCTTTACTATTAAGTAACAATAAATTTGAGAAAACTTCATTTCATTCATTCATTTCATAAATTCTACCCGAAATTGATCAGATGTGTCATTTGCTTCTCATAAATTTTTAAATCTTTCAACAAAAGGATTATCGCGTCAACACATTACTACCCTTTCTTTATTTGACCAGTTTTTACACATTGAGGATGTATGTTAATCGCAATCATCATCTGTTAGTTCTCTGTGTGATTACACCTGATCTGGCTATAACCTAGGGCAGATAACGATGCTCATGCTCATACTCATGTTCTCGGAATTTCAGGTGTTCAAATGATCTCGGAATCTCACAGAAGATTGTATAATATTCGCAACTGATTAACAAGAAGTGTGAAAGAAGTTCTCCACTCACCATTTCATAAATTCTACGGAATTTCTCCACAATAACTCAAAATTTCTTAAACGTTTCCTTAGCTTCTTAAAAATTCTCTACTCCGACATGTTGGAACTTCTTCTTTTATGGAATTTTCTAGAAAAACTTGAAGCTTCAGAATTTATTCAGAAGTTCAGAAGTTGCATTTCTCACAAGATAATGGAAGAAGCTTTCTGATTCACTCGAAAGGACTTTGATTTTTCTAAAATTTCTCATGTATCCTCCTGAACTAATCGTAAGTTTTCCAATATGTCTTAGAATTTATCAGAATGTTAGCGGAAGCGCTCGAAATGTAGCAACATTTAGCCAAACATCATCTCAGATGGTCGTCAAATTTTCTCAGCAAAGTTTCCGAAGCTTTCAATAAGTAGTCGAAAATTCAGAAGCTCAACAAATCTCAGATTATCGCAAAAGATTTTCGTGCTCTTCGGAATTCGTTTGGAAACAAATCCAAAGTTCTCAGAAACTTTTCAGAAAAAGTCCTGTTGGTATCAGATTGAGATTTTAAAATATGAGATAAATATGACATTTTCTCAGATGAATTATATCCGACCAACAAAATTGCAATACTATTGAGAGGCTTCTGATATTGCAATACTATTTGAAATTCCTTCTAAAAATTCTGGGATCTTCTAGGAACTGTTTCACAACTTACCATAAATTCACAAGAACTTCTCAGAAGTTCTCTACATTTATCTGGAATATCATAAAACTCCTTCGTTGAAAATTAGCAACTCTCAGAATGAAACAGCTCAGCAATCCTTTGGAGTTTTAGATTCGTATGAGCCACCCTAAACCTTCTGATTAAGAATTGTTCATTAAAGAAAGTAAAGGACGAACACGAAATTATTGCGACACCGAAAATGTCATGCCAATTTTCTTATAATGTTTAGAATCAAACCAAAATTTTAGGGTAGTTTTATACATATATTTACTTCAAAAATTAAAAAAAAAGGTAATCGATGGAGCCTTGAGTGTAAAATTGAACGCATTTTCGTTTGATGCCCTCCTTCAAAGTCTTTACAGTGTCATCCGGTACCAGTTTCTCAGTTTTTGTTTTCCATTTTCTTAACATGTCCTTCTCGTCTTTGACTGTCTTCTTGCTCTTCCGAAGTTCCCGCTTCATCATTGCCCTGTACTGCTCCACCGGGCGCAGCTCCGGACAGTTTGGCGGATTCATGTCCTTTGGAACAAAATGGACAGAATTGGCCTCATACCACTCCAGGACACTTTTAGAATAGTGGCATGATGCCAAATCTGGCCAAAATAGCGGAGCTCGTCGTGCTGCTGCAAGAACGGCAAAAGGCGCTTCTCGAGGCACTCAGATTTGTAGATCTCGCCATTTACTGTGCCCTTTGTCACGAAAGGCTCACTCCTCAGTCCGCAAGAGCAGATGGCCTGCCAAATGAGATATTTGGAGGCGAACTTCGACATTTTCTTCTTCTTAAATGTGTCGTCCATATAGAACTTG
>JAHHFK020000620.1:0-46486 GCA_024533555.2 Aedes koreicus | reverse complement strand
GTTTATTTCATTATACGCATATAAGAGGAAAAATCAATCGAATTTGGGCGTCAAGATTCGAGCCGTGGTCAACAGCGCTGTGATTTACAGGAGTAACGTGCCATATTAACTAGTTGAGAATAACCCGGTGTCTCCACTAGCATTTTCTGTCTTAACATTTGTGTCACTGTCAAAGAATATGGCAAGTGGAGACACATATGTTAGATGTTAAGACAGATCTGTTCAAACATATTTCTTGACAGAAATGTTAGACTTTTAAGCAGATATCTTTTTAAATAAATATGACGAAATCCAAAATAATGCTTGTTTTGGTTTTCAATTCCATAAATTTGTTTTTAGAGACTTCATCAATGCTCTAGATCCTAAAAAAAACGGAATTGGGTACTGCAATTGTTAAAATTTGATGAAAATGTCTTAGCAAATCTGTTAGAGCTAAGCCCAGTATCGAAAAAATGTCAGGTTGCCTGTCATTTGTTAAAATGCTAGTGGAGACACCGGGTAACATAATAAAGCCCGATTCAAAGTAAATTTGGACGCATTCAAGTGATCATAACTCAAGAATTAAACAAAACATACGGTTGATCAACACGTCAAACAAAAGAATATTTATTCAGCTTTCAAGCAATATATAACAAATTATTACACTTTACCGTTTCGAACGAACTGTCGCACTTTACTTGTGATCGATGTCATCATGATCTGCAAAGTCGCTGGTAACACTGTACCGATGAACTTATTCCACTTTAAACGCATTTGTTGTGCATTTGTCACTTCTTTACCGCATTCTCGAAGTTTTCGCTTGACAATTGCCCAAAATTTTTCGATCGATCTGAACTCAGGGCAATTCGGAGGATTAATCTCTTTGGCGACGAAATTAACATTGCTTGCAGCATATCATTCTAGTACCTCCTTAGAGTAGTGGCAGCTGGCTAAATCCGGCCAAAACATAACGTTGGTCTTATGTTGCCGAAGGAAGGGTAAAATCCGCTTTTTCAGACTCTCTTTAATGTAAACCTTCGACGTCATTGTGTGAAATGTGATGAAAACCTTGGTTTTAAGGCCACAACTGCAGATTCATTGCCAAATCATTTGTTTCCGAGAAAACTTATCAGCGAAAACAAATTTATACCTGTAAGGGACATCCCCACGACCAGTTGACAGGTAAAATTTTCGTCCGGGGATTTGTTTATAATCCATTTTGACACATGTTTCGTCATCCATTAAAATACAGCCATCAAATTTCGTCAAAACTCGTTCGTATAGTAATCGTGCTCGCTTTTTGGCCACTAAATTTTGTTTCAGGGAGCGATTCGGATGTTTACTGGCACAAAAAGACTTATATCCTTCTCTTGAAAGGATGTTACGCACGGTGAAAAAGTCGGAATCGTATTTCTTTGCCAAATCACGTATGGAGATACCTGGGTTGCATTTCACATACTTCAACACCTTTCTCATCAGCTCTTTGTCCCTACTTTTATGAAAGATGCGCTGTGCTCTATCCATAATCAGAGTATCCTTGTAACGTTTGATTACACTAGTCGGCAGTGTTTCACTCCCTTCAAGTATATAAAGGGTGTATTCGATAAAAATGGCACACAGAAAATCTTCTATAACTTTTGAATCGTATGAGTATAAAACCTAGAAATTTGAGTAGATCTTATCCATAGTGTATTATTTACATCTGCCAAGTTTCATAGTTATGCATTCAGTAGTTCCAGTCATGTCGTCGAAACAAGTAATTGTTCGTGAGAAAATTTTGTGCACTCACAATCAAAATCCAGGGGCGTCCCACCGGTGGATTGCTAAAAGGCTTGGAATTGCAAATACAACTGTGTCTCGTGTAATAAGAACCTTCAAGGAGCGTCTGAGTGTCCAAAGGAAGGAAGGGAGTGGTCGTAAAAGTGGTCCAATGGACAGTAAAATGGCCAGGAAAGTCGTACAACAATTCAAGAACCGTCCAAACATGTCAATTCGAGATGTCGCTAAAAAGTCTTAGGTGTCAGTCGGTTTTGTGCAGAAAACCATGAAGCATGCTGGGTTACATGTTTACAAAGTGCAAAAAGCCCCAAACCGGAATGAAAAACAAAACATCACTGCGAAAACCCGCGCCCGGAAACTTTACACGAAGCTGCTCACCAAATCCGGTTGCATCGTGATGGATGACGAAACATACGTCAAGGCCGACTTCCGTCAACTTCCTGGGCAAGAATATTTCGTTGCCAAGTCGAAGTTCGATGTTCCGGAGGATGTTCGAAAGAAGAAACTATCGAAATTTGCAAAGAAGTTTCTAATCTGGCAGGCGATTTGCGGATGTGGTGAAATAAGTGCTCCCTTCATCACTTCCGGAACAATAAACTGTGCGATTTACACGGAAGAGTGCCTTAAGAAGCGTCTCTTGCGATTCATTAAGAAGCACAAAGGATCAACTCTGTTTTGGCCTGATCTAGCATCCTGCCACTACGCTCGAAACGTATTGGAGTGGTACCGAGCCAACGGAGTCAATTTTGTGCCAAAGGATATGAACCCACCAAATTCACCGGAACTTCGTCCAATTGAAAAATTCTGGGCAATTATGAAAACGGAACTTCGCAAACATCCCAAAACTATAAAAACAGAGCTAGAATTGAAGAAAATTTGGGTAAAAACAACAAAAACACTGGGAAAATCGGTTGTACAAAATTTGATGGGTGGAGTGAAAAGGAAGGTGTGGGCATTCGGGATGGGAGACGAAATTGAATAAAACAAATGTTGTAAATCAAAACTCATTAGTAGTTCTTCATTCCCTGAAAATTTCAAGAAAATCCGATAATCAGTTTAAGTTTGATGAGTATATATGTGTGTGCCATTTTTATCGAATACACCCTTTATGTTGAATTTTATAGATTTCGCCACACTGAATTCAAATATGGGCTCAGAAATGCTGTAACACGTCCAGTTTTTGAGAAAAATGTGATTAAAATTCACAAAAACACGTATTTCCTTAGTAATATGATCTACCTCATTAACAACCAGAATATTGGCTCTGCCCTTTGCAAGTTGGACTTGGATTTTATGGAATGGACCTCCCACAATCCTTCCCCCCCCCCCCCTCACTCACTCTCTCTCTCGCCCTCTTTTCAGTCGGGCGGGGGGCGGGGGGGAGTGAGTGAGGCGTACCAAAATTACTACGTCAGCCGCCGTCAGCCGCCGTCGCCGCCGCCGCCGCCGCCGTCAGCCGTCAGCCGTCAGTCAGCCGTCAGTCAGTCGCCGCCGCCGTCAGCCGTCGTCGTCAGCCGCCGTCAGCTGCCGCCGTCGCCGCCGTCGGCCGTCAGCTGCCGCCGCCGCCGCCGTCAGCCGCCGCCGCCGCCGCCGCCGCCGCCGTCAGCCGCCGCCGCCGCCGCCGCCGCCGCCGCCGCCGCCGCCGCCGTCAGCTGCCGCCGCCGCCGCCGCGCCGCCGCCGCCGCCGCCGCCGCCGCCGCCGCCGCCGCCGCCGCCGCCGCCGCCGCCGCCGCCGCCGCCGCCGCCGCCGCCGCCGCCGCCGCCGCCGCCGCCGCCGCCGCCGCCGCCGCCAGCTGCCGCCGCCAGCTGCCGCCGCCGCCGGCCGCCGCCGCCGCCGCCGCCGCCAGTGCCGCCGCCGCCGCCGCCGCCGCCGCCGCCGCCGCCGCCGCCGCCGCCGCCGCCGCCGCCGCCGCCGCCGCCGCCGCCGCCGCCGCCGCCGCCGCCGCCAGCCGCCGCCGCCGCCGCCGCCTCTCTTCCTATAAGATGACACCACTCTTCCGTGAGTCTTCTAACATCTAGCTGAACTGCTCTATCGTCCATCGTGGAGGTGCATAACAGCTGCAGATGAAGAGTTCGTTGATTTTGGCAATTACGAAGTCTTCGGCGCAGTATACAATTTCTTGAATTCCATTGTCCGCTGTTCTTGCTGCAACCCAGTTAACATCCACAGATGGGATTTGGTACGGCTCTGAAATAATAGCTACATCACTCTTCAATTCCGACACAGATTGTCGTAGTAGTTGTTATGCCGTGTCACAGCGGTTGAGGTTTATTTATGTTACCTCTACTGTGATTTAATAGCGGTCGCCTGTTTGTAGGCCGGACATCTTGGGCTTCCTGTGACATGATTCTTGGGTTCCTTGTGGGCACATATCAGGCCCTCCGGTGGGTTTCTGCAATCTTGTGCCTTATACTCATCTTTCCCACATCTTTTGCATAGTTCGCTTCTGTCCGGCCCTTTACAGTTTCGAAAGGGTCCATTTTACCCGATTTCCCCTCAAACATGAAAAATAACTCATATACCATGCGGTTCTGATGATCGGCGCTAGTAATATTACTCTCACTTGCACTGTACTTATGTAAAAACGTCCGGAGAATCGAAAGGGGATGGTTTCGTTTAGGGTTGACCTCAGGAAAGGGTCCATTTTACCCGATTCTCCTCTCATACTTGAAAAATCTCATATACCATGCGGTTCTGATGATCGGCGCAAGTAATATTACTCTCACTTGCACTGTACTTATGTAAAAATGTCCGGAGAATCGAATGGCGATGGTTTCGTTTAGGGTTGACCTCAGGAAAGGGTCCATTTTACCCGATTTCCCCTCAAACATGAAAAATAACTCATATACCATGCGGTTCTGATGATCGGCGCTAGTAATATTACTCTCACTTGCACTGTACTTATGTAAAAACGTCCGGAGAATCGAATGGGGATGGTTTCGTTTAGGGTTGACCTCAGAAAAGGGTCCATTTTACCCGATTCTCCTCTCATACTTGAAAAATCTCATATACCATGCGGTTCTGATGATCGGCGCAAGTAATATTACTCTCACTTGCACTGTACTTATGTAAAAACGTCCGGAGAATCGAATGGGGATGGTTTCGTTTAGAATTGACTCCAGGAAAGGGTCCATTTTACCCGACTTCCCCTCATACATGAAAAATACTCATATACCATGCGGTTCTGAACATTGGTGCTAGTAATATTACTCTCACTTGCACTGTACTTATGTAAAAACGTCCGGAGAATCGAAAGGGGATGGTTTCGTTTAGAATTGACCTCAGGAAAGGGTCCATTTTACCCGATTCTCCTCTTATACTTGAAAAATCTCATATACCATGCGGTTCTGATGATCGGCGCAAGTAATATTACTCTCACTTGCACTGTACTTATGTAAAAACGTCCGGAAAATCGAATGGCGATGGTTTCGTTTAGGGTTGACCTCAGGAAAGGGTCCATTTTACCCGATTTCCCCTCAAACATGAAAAATAACTCATATACCATGCGGTTCTGATGATCGGCGCTAGTAATATTACTCTCACTTGCACTGTACTTATGTAAAAACGTCCGGAGAATCGAATGGGGATGGTTTCGTTTAGGGTTGACCTCAGGAAAGGGTCCATTTTACCCGATTCTCCTCTCATACTTGAAAAATCTCAAATACCATGCGGTTCTGATGATCGGCGCAAGTAATATTACTCTCACTTGCACTGTACTTATGTAAAAACGTCCGGAGAATCGAATGGGGATGGTTTCGTTTAGGGTTGACCTCAGGAAAGGGTCCATTTTACCCGATTCTCCTCTCATACTTGAAAAATCTCATATACCATGCGGTTCTGATGATCGGCGCAAGTAATATTACTCTCACTTGCACTGTACTTATGTAAAAACGTCCGGAGAATCGAATGGGGATGGTTTCGTTTAGGGTTGACCTCAGGAAAGGGTCCATTTTACCCGATTCTCCTCTCATACTTGAAAAATCTCATATACCATGCGGTTCTGATGATCGGCGCAAGTAATATTACTCTCACTTGCACTGTACTTATGTAAAAACGTCCGGAGAATCGAATGGGGATGGTTTCGTTTAGGGTTGACCTCAGGAAAGGGTCCATTTTACCCGATTCTCCTCTCATACTTGAAAAATCTCATATACCATGCGGTTCTGATGATCGGCGCAAGTAATATTACTCTCACTTGCACTGTACTTATGTAAAAACGTCCGGAGAATCGAATGGCGATGGTTTCGTTTAGGGTTGACCTCAGGAAAGGGTCCACTTTACCCGATTTCCCCTCATACTTGAAAAAAACTCATATACCATGCGGTTCTAAAGATCGGCGCTAGTAATATTACTCTCACTGGCACTGTACTTATGTAACAACGTCCAGAGAATCGAATGGTGGTGGTTTCGTCTAGGGTTGACCTCAGGAAAGGGTCCATTTTACCCGATTCTCCTCTCATACTTGAAAAATCTCAAATACCATGCGGTTCTGATGATCGGCGCAAGTAATATTACTCTCACTTGCACTGTACTTATGTAAAAACGTCCGGAGAATCGAATGGCGATGGTTTCGTTTAGGGTTGACCTCAGGAAAGGGTCCATTTTACCCGATTCTCCTCCTCATACTTGAAAAATCTCATATACCATGCGGTTCTGATGATCGGCGCAAGTAATATTACTCTCACTTGCACTGTACTTATGTAAAAACGTCCGGAGAATCGAATGGTGATGGTTTCGTTTAGGGTTGACCTCAGGAAAGGGTCCATTTTACCCGATTCTCCTCTCATACTTGAAAAATCTCATATACCATGCGGTTCTGATGATCGGCGCAAGTAATATTACTCTCACTTGCACTGTACTTATGTAAAAACGTCCGGAGAATCGAATGGTGATGGTTTCGTTTAGGGTTGACCTCAGGAAAGGGTCCATTTTACCCGATTCTCCTCTCATACTTGAAAAATCTCAAATACCATGCGGTTTTGAAGATCGGCGCTAGTAATATTACTCTCACTTGCACTGTACTTATGTAAAAACGTCCGGAGAATCGAATGGTGATGGTTTCGTTTAGGGTTGACCTCAGGAAAGGGTCCATTTTACCCGATTCTCCTCTCATACTTGAAAAATCTCAAATACCATGCGGTTCTGAAGATCGGCGCAAGTAATATTACTCTCACTTGCACTGTACTTATGTAAAAACGTCCGGAGAATCGAATGGTGATGGTTTCGTTTAGGGTTGACTTCAGGAAAGGGTCCATTTTACCCGATTTTCCCTCATACTTGAAAAATCTCAAATACCATGCGGTTCTGAAGATCGGCGCTAGTAATATTACTCTCACTTGCACTGTACTTATGTAAAAACGTCCGGAGAATCGAATGGTGATGGTTTCGTTTAGGGTTGACCTCAGGAAAGGGTCCATTTTACCCGATTCTCCTCTCATACTTGAAAAATCTCAAATACCATGCGGTTCTGAATATCGGCGCAAGTAATATTACTCGCACTTGCACTGTACTTATGTAAAAACGTCCGGAGAATCGAATGGGGATAGTTTCGTTTAGGGTTGACCTCAGGAAAGGGTCCATTTTACCCGATTCTCCTCACATACTTGAAAAATCTCAAATACCATGCGGTTCTGAAGATCGGCGCCAGTAATATTACTCTCACTTGCACTGTACTTATGTAAAAACGTCCGGAGAATCGAATGGTGATGGTTTCGTTTAGGGTTGACCTCAGGAAAGGGTCCATTTTACCCGATTCTCCTCTCATACTTGAAAAATCTCAAATACCATGCGGTTCTGAAGATCGGCGCCAGTAATATTACTCTCACTTGCACTGTACTTATGTAAAAACGTCCGGAGAATCGAATGGGTGATGGTTTCGTTTAGGGTTGACCTCAGGAAAGGGTCCATTTTACCCGATTCTCCTCTCATACTTGAAAAATCTCAAATACCATGCGGTTCTGAAGATCGGCGCCAGTAATATTACTCTCACTTGCACTGTACTTATGTAAAAACGTCCGGAGAATCGAATGGGTGATGGTTTCGTTTAGGGTTGACCTCAGGAAAGGGTCCATTTTACCCGATTCTCCTCTCATACTTGAAAAATCTCAAATACCATGCGGTTCTGAAGATCGGCGCAAGTAATATTACTCTCAATTGCACTGTACTTATGTAAAAACGTCCGGAAAATCGAATGGTGATGGTTTCGTTTAGGGTTGACCTCAGGAAAGGGTCCATTTTACCCGATTCTCCTCTCATACTTGAAAAATCTCAAATACCATGCGGTTCTGAAGATCGGCGCAAGTAATATTACTCTCACTTGCACTGTACTTATGTAAAAACGTCCGGAGAATCGAATGGCGTGATGGTTTCGTTTAGGGTTGACCTCAGGAAAGGGTCCATTTTACCCGATTCTCCTCTCATACTTGAAAAATCTCAAATACCATGCGGTTCTGAAGATCGGCGCCAGTAATATTACTCTCACTTGCACTGTACTTATGTAAAAACGTCCGGAGAATCGAATGGGTGATGGTTTCGTTTAGGGTTGACCTCAGGAAAGGGTCCATTTTACCCGATTCTCCTCTCATACTTGAAAAATCTCAAATACCATGCGGTTCTGAAGATTGGCGCCAGTAATATTACTCTCACTTGCACTGTACTTATGTAAAAACGTCCGGAAAATCGAATGGTGATGGTTTCGTTTAGGGTTGACCTCAGGAAAGGGTCCATTTTACCCGATTCTCCTCTCATACTTGAAAAATCTCAAATACCATGCGGTTCTGAAGATCGGCGCCAGTAATATTACTCTCACTTGCACTGTACTTATGTAAAAACGTCCGGAAAATCGAATGGTGATGGTTTCGTTTAGGGTTGACCTCAGGAAAGGGTCCATTTTACCCGATTCTCCTCTCATACTTGAAAAATCTCAAATACCATGCGGTTCTGAAGATCGGCGCAAGTAATATTACTCTCACTTGCACTGTACTTATGTAAAAACGTCCGGAGAATCGAATGGTGATGGTTTCGTTTAGGGTTGACCTCAGGAAAGGGTCCATTTTACCCGATTCTCCTCTCATACTTGAAAAATCTCAAATACCATGCGGTTCTGAAGATCGGCGCCAGTAATATTACTCTCACTTGCACTGTACTTATGTAAAAACGTCCGGAGAATCGAATGGTGATGGTTTCGTTTAGGGTTGACCTCAGGAAAGGGTCCATTTTACCCGATTCTCCTCTCATACTTGAAAAATCTCAAATACCATGCGGTTCTGAAGATCGGCGCCAGTAATATTACTCTCACTTGCACTGTACTTATGTAAAAACGTCCGGAGAATCGAGTGGTGATGGTTTCGTTTAGGGTTGACCTCAGGAAAGGGTCCATTTTACCCGATTCTCCTCTCATACTTGAAAAATCTCAAATACCATGCGGTTCTGAACATTGGCACCAGTAATATTACTCTTACTTGCACTGTACTTATGTAAAAACGTCCGGAGAATCGAATGGTGATGGTTTCGTTTAGGGTTGACCTCAGGAAAGGGTCCATTTTACCCGATTCTCCTCTCATACTTGAAAAATCTCAAATACCATGCGGTTCTGAAGATCGGCGCCAGTAATATTACTCTCACTTGCACTGTACTTATGTAAAAACGTCCGGAGAATCGAATGGTGATGGTTTCGTTTAGGGTTGACCTCAGGAAAGGGTCCATTTTACCCGATTCTCCTCTCATACTTGAAAAATCTCAAATACCATGCGGTTCTGAAGATCGGCGCCAGTAATATTACTCTCACTTGCACTGTACCTTATGTAAAAACGTCCGGAGAATCGAGTGGTGATGGTTTCGTTTAGGGTTGACCTCAGGAAAGGGTCCATTTTACCCGATTCTCCTCTCATACTTGAAAAATCTCAAATACCATGCGGTTCTGAAGATCGGCGCCAGTAATATTACTCTCACTTGCACTGTACTTATGTAAAAACGTCCGGAGAATCGAATGGTGATGGTTTCGTTTAGGGTTGACCTCAGGAAAGGGTCCATTTTACCCGATTCTCCTCTCATACTTGAAAAATCTCAAATACCATGCGGTTCTGAAGATCGGCGCCAGTAATATTACTCTCACTTGCACTGTACTTATGTAAAAACGTCCGGAGAATCGAATGGGTGATGGTTTCGTTTAGGGTTGACCTCAGGAAAGGGTCCATTTTACCCGATTCTCCTCTCATACTTGAAAAATCTCAAATACCATGCGGTTCTGAAGATCGGCGCCAGTAATATTACTCTCACTTGCACTGTACTTATGTAAAAACGTCCGGAGAATCGAGTGGTGATGGTTTCGTTTAGGGTTGACCTCAGGAAAGGGTCCATTTTACCCGATTCTCCTCTCATACTTGAAAAATCTCAAATACCATGCGGTTCTGAAGATCGGCGCCAGTAATATTACTCTCACTTGCACTGTACTTATGTAAAAACGTCCGGAGAATCGAATGGTGATGGTTTCGTTTAGGGTTGACCTCAGGAAAGGGTCCATTTTACCCGATTCTCCTCTCATACTTGAAAAATCTCAAATACCATGCGGTTCTGAAGATCGGCGCCAGTAATATTACTCTCACTTGCACTGTACTTATGTAAAAACGTCCGGAGAATTTCATAAACTCGCAACCTTGCCCTTGTTTATCCGCATACTTGCGACTTATGAAGGGCGACCGAGAACCTCGGAGATCAGCGCTGGTAAACGTGCTTGTGATTGCAAAGACCAAAACACAGTCGAATTCTATCATGACGAAAAAATCGCTGACATTTTGAAGGAATATCAACCATCGTTTCCTCACCCAATGAGATTATCAGGTGGATTTCTGTAAACATCGCGTAAGATTTTTCATTGAAAATGACATTTGCCAGCTCTGTTGAAGTCCGCTGCACCATGGCTCTGGTTAGCGTAGTAAGGGATTCATACTGTGAAGTGCGCCCTGGTACTCCACAGGTTTCGTTTGGGATTAGGATTTTGTGAACCATTCACTCAGTATCACGGTACAGCAGTAGTCACCTAACGTCATAAATTAGGGGTCTCCTGTGTGATGGACTTCTACTTCTGGAACAGGTGTTCCATAGTGCTATTCTTTGTAGGTTTTAATGACTACTGCCGACACCACACAGCTTCTCTAGACTGTTCAGTTATATGTGATAGTAAGACCTAATTAACTCAATTGAATGAAATGATAACGGTTCCGGATTTGTTTGCTTGCTTCCGTGCAAATTAAAATCATGTTTCCAGACAACAGAACTGCATACAGATCACGAGATTACATTAATTAGGTCTAACAGCATCATAAAAATTTACATTATCAAATCAAACTGAACACTGTTCAATCGAAATCCTGCTGAACTCGACCGTTCGCAATGCTGCTGCCAGTTGTGCTCTTTGCTCTGTCCACCCATTTTCGGTTCGCTCAATCGGACGGAATCTCCGGCGTCACTTTCCAACGGGTCGAACAAACCACCGGATTCGAAATTATGAAGTCGGAACTACGTATCACGAAACTCAACCGGACCTGCGCTGTTCTAAACGGAACCATCAACCTTCTTTTAAACATGGACAATCGCTTCTTGGTAAGATAACCTAACCGAAGTGTGCTCGGCAATCATTTCTAACCGGGAATTCAATTGCCAGTTTCAAATTAAAACTGCCTACAGTCGCCTCGGCAACAATCAGTTCAACGAGTATCCGATGAAGATTCCTGAGCAACCATTCTGCCACTTTCTGAACGATAGCTACCGAGACTATCAGGACGTGCTCGATCAGACCTCCAATTTCCCGCAGGTCGATTCCGAGGGCCTCTGTCCGCTGCCGATGGCGAACTATTGGTTCAAGCACGTGGTGTTGAAGCCGAAATCCTTCCCGCAGATGATCCCGGAAGGCTACTGGCGGGTTACGATACTTTTCACCGGACCGGAAGGTGCAGCAGACCTGCAGGTATTCATTCGGATATCGAAGGAGTCGTACTTTTGAGGAGACGGATGGGTGGGTTATTGGGAATTTTCACTTGGAAATAAACGTGCAGCTCGGAAAATATTGATAGATGATGAAATTCCAAAGGTGTGGATTCTGTTGATTTGGAAGTGATATTCTGGACTCTTCACCGAGGTGGCTAGTAAGTAGAAGAGTAGAGTGGAAAGTATTCTGAAACTCGCTCATTTCGGTAGGAGATGAATCAACACTACAAACGATAATTCAATGGAACAAATTTTACTTCAATCTAACGTTTATTAACCCTTATACAAAGGCCTTAAGGCAGTTGAGCGGAACCTTAGACATGGTCCATTCAAAGGCGAATGCCGGAACGTACTTCAGCGCTTTCGTGGCCTCGACGATCAGCGGCTCCTTCTTTTTGGACCTGACATTATTTCAGTAGGTCCTCCGTTTGAGGTTTGCGCAAAAAATTCCCATCGGTCGTAGCTGGCGGACGTTGAGAGGGTTGGCGGTTTTTGGTACAACGTTCATCTTCAGTCGTTCCATCTCCTCCAGTGATTTCTGGATGCATAATGGTCCGAGGTCAAGTCCGGCCAAAAGTCCACATTCTCCTTCGCGTGATACTTCTCGATGAAAATGTCAACTTTCGGCAGGTACTTCACACTGTGTTTCACCCCGTCACCGCAAGCCCCGAAGGAACGAACAACGTCTTGGATATTCCCTTTGTGCTGATCGTCAGCCACAGAAGGCCCAAATGAACATCAGCCACAGAAGGCCCAACTGAGACAGGTCTGCAAATTTGCAGACTTTTACAGACATTTGAAATATTTTTTAAATTTCAAATTAAGGTATTCTCTGAAATTCGGTTTTAAAACGTATGAGGATCTGAACAGTATAGCAGATACGTTAAGAAGTTTTGTTGAAATATTTAAAACTAGCGTAAGTATAGTTTATTTTTAAAGTAGTAATCCTCAAGGAAACGAAAGCGGTGGGCCACTTGGAGACACAATGGACCCGGAGATAAGCAGCGTATAGGCCTTTTCCGAGGGTAACATGGAGTCCCTACTTATGGTAGATGGTTTATAAATGCAAATTTCTTATCCATCCATCTACCACAAAAAGTACAATAATCTTCAATGCTATTGTCACCATGAAAATTACTGTTAAAGCGTTGATAATATTGTCCATTGCCACTAGGTCACAACAAAAACTAAGTTTCACAACAATACAAATCATATTTGAGAAATTTAACATATTAAACCATAGAAACAAGCTTTATAAAATATATACCTCCGCATCAAAATACGATTAAACTCACTAATAAGGTACAGTTAGATAATTCCCTAGTGGGTGGGTTAAAATAAACTTATTTCTTATAGGGGAAGGTACTCTAATTTGGGTCTATGGATCTAGGATTTGGCCTATGCTTAAAATTCGAAGGAAATATTGGTTGACTATTTTACGCTGAAAATCAAAAATATACAGTAGTATTGTCTCACTGACACATCAATATGAAGAAAAATCAAAGACAGGCAATTTTTAACGGTAGGCCGAATTCTAGATCCATAGACCCATATTAGAGCACTTTCCCCTACTAGATACTGCGTAAAATACATAATACGCAAAATAATACTCAATGCTCCATTAAATACATGTACACGATATAACAAAAATATTTAAACAAAAATAAATAATGCACCCTTTTAAGTGGGATGCTCATATGGCATAAGATCATTTAGCATAAGGTCGTTTGGCATAAAGTCGTTAAGCATAAAGTCATTTGGCATAACCATAACTTTAGCTAAGTGGCCAGTTGGCATAATGCCGTTTGGTATAATGACCATTTAGCATAATGCTCTTGCTATTAAACAGAATCCAAGTGGTCATTTGGCATAACGTCATTGGCATTGGCTTTTATCCATAGTAATATTCCCTTGGATAATAAAGCAACTGGAATTAACAGCCTACAACCTACCATTGAAAGAAGATTTCCAAATCCAGCACCAATCAACAAGCAATGGTCAAGGCAACGCTTATGAAGAAGGAATAAATGGCTGATTTGGTGGAAGTTTTAAGGATTAACCAAGATTTCAGGAGTAGATATAACAATCAAAAGATACTTTTCAAAACACTCAAGGGTCCACAGTGGTGATGCAATTTTCTACGCGCATGGTATTTTTCCTGATATTCAACACATTTAAGTACACACGAAGACGGTTATGTGACTACCCGCCAAATTGTATGGTAGGGTTTAAATGAAAAGGTTACTCTAGATCAGGGACAAGGTGAGAAGCCTGTTTGCTGTTGCAGAACTGAGGATGCAGATAAATAAACGATGCTATATATGAAAATTGATTTACGAATATAGAAATGATGTTCTAAACTTTTCAGGCTATATCAGGACGATTCAGGAAGCCCTTGCACTCGGTTGGCCGTGCCGAAAGGGTTCAACAGGTGTTTTGTGATTTATATGTTAACATAGGAAGAATTTTGTAGTTTGACCTAGTAGGTTGCGTTGTGTCTTATAGGTCAAATTATCATTATGATTCCTTCTTCTCCTCTTGTGATTGATAAGTGTCTGGTGCCTTGAATTGCAGCGGAATCGGTGACAGGCTTTTGCAATTATTATTGAATGTATTTTTCATTACCGTTTTGCAACATTTTACCAAATTCGACCGGATATGATTCATACAGCGCTGTATTCATTTAGCTTGTGTCTGAGTTTACAGTTCAATACTTGTCATTACTTTATCATTACTCACAATATTACTATATTTGATAATTGTGGCTTTATTGATTTTAATTCATAGATGAGGTTATAAAATCAAGCAGCAAATAGTGACCAGTAAATAAAAGTAAAATAAAATGATTAAATTTCAATAGATGTAACAAACTTTTTCAGGATACCTCAAATAGAGATTTTAGTGAATTGCTGCTATCGCTGAAAACGAACAAAAACGTGCTTAAAAGCGGAACCAAAGAACTCTACACTGTTACACAATACAACATTTCTTGCCTTTCAGGATCAACAGAACGAAAATCATATATAATAGATACGAATGTTTGTAGTATTTTTCATTTACATAGATGTATACACTATTATATAAATATTTCATGGGAATGGGAGAGACATCAGGGCACTCTTGCTCTTTTGACCAATTTTTCAATCTTGTTGCTGGAAGGAGATTCTTTATATCCCTGTGGAAACGTATAAGTAATATTGCATATCGATCCACCAACCCCTTTTTGGCCCTTCATACAATGGCATGATTAGGATAATCAGTGATTATTATAGCTTGATCAAGTCTAACAGAGAGGAGAGCCCATTGCTGTCGGACTAGTTTCCGTGCTACAATGGGGGGTAGTACATATCATACATCATACATACAATATTCCTTTGGATAATAATTTCAAATTGCTCTGAAATTGATCAATTTTTTTAGTATTTATGCCAAGCTGTCATTATGCCAAATGTTTCTGATGAAACGTTAATTTGCAGATTGTTACTCCAAATAACTCCAAATAAATGGCCATTATGCCAACAGACTTTTATGCCACATGAATTTGGAATGTCCAAGTTATGTCAACTGCCAACTGAACCTGAAGCAGCATTCATTTTCCGATATTTATACTGAATGGTTTTTATGCCAAATGACCGAAATGTTTCAAATTTTTTCTTTGTTTTATGCCAAATGGTCACTATTGTAAACCGCCTTAATGCCAAATGATCATTGATTATCCAACATCTTATGCCAAATGACTTTAAGCGAAAATACTTTATGGCAAACGGCCTTATGCCAAACGACCTTATGCCATAGCCCCGCTTTTTAATACCGATAGATGAATCGAAGATACGGAAGTTGACAACACCTCGACTTGAACTGCAAAGAAATCCTTTCTATCCACACATTTTATTTAATAACAACAAGTTTCATTGTAGTGTTTTTTTTTTATTAGAGAAATAAAAATAAAAATTTGAATTCAACTTTTTTATTTACGTAACGGAAAATTGACTCTGTAATTCATTGTAATTCAATGGTTATTTTTGGACAAAGAAAAAAAAGTTTGTTGAATCAAATGAAAACTGAATTTTGATTTTAAAATACAAAACTGGAAAGAACGTTATAAGGAGAAAAAAAACCATATGTCATCTATGCGAATGCTTAAATGTCACTTTCAAAATATGAAGCAATAGTGTCCGATTGCATAAGATTCAAGAAATAGATGCAGAAATGCTTACATAATGACACATATAGCGAAAATGATATAACTCTATTATTGCGTCTTTTTGTTGAAAGAAGTCTTATTTTGCAAAAAAAAAATTTTATACAGACTTTTTTAGACATTCCCAGACATTTAAAATTTTTTTCGCAGACATTTGAAAAAAAATATCTGGCATCCCTGGTCTTCAAGTAGATCGAACAGTAACACCCGAAAGAGCAACAAAATGAGCGATCGTAAGGCAGTGATCAAGAATGCCGACATTGGCGAGAAAAAGCAGCAGGATGCCGTGGACTGTGCGACACAAGCCCTGGAAAAGTACAACATCAAAAAGAGTAAATGGCTACTCTGGAGAGAGTAGGCGGTTTTTGTAGCAAGTTTGACGTGCATTTTTTTCCGCTGTGTTTTCCGCTATTACAAAACCAATTATTATCGGAGTAATTCAAGTTTGACGCTTAACTGGAACCATATCGGTAATGGAACTGGTCCGTGGCGGAACTGGTTTTGGACGAGAAGTTTGCCGAACATCGGTGTTTGTAGGTGTGATGTCTTAAATTAAAGAGAGTTTGGTTTTGCTTCTGCTTTATTTGACGATCACTTATAAAGGGTGTCCACGATGAAATTGCCACACTATGAAATTGCTCTAACTTTTTAACCGTTGGGTAGAATTTAATGAAAATTTGGGTGGATTTAGTTCATAGTGCATTATTTACATCCTGCAAGTTTTAAAGTCCTGTGATCAAAACTCGCGGAAATAGAGTTGAAAGAACAGCTCGTGCGTGATAAAATCTTACGCATTCATCACGAGAACAAGGATCTCTCGCATCGTTCCATCGCTAAAACGTTGGGAATCGCAAATTCCACGGTGTCGCGAGTGATTAAGCGGTTCGAGGAACGGTTGACCACCGATCGGAAGCCCAGAAGTGAAGGAAACCGCGTAGTTGGGGCCTTCAACCGAAATCCGAACGCCTCCGTTCGGGATGTGGCTAAGAAGCTGCACCTAAGCCGAAGTTTTGTCCAGAAGGCCAAAACTAAGGCTGGGCTTCGAACGTTCAAGGTACAAAAGGCCCCTAATCGCGACGAGAAGCAGAACAAGTCCGCCAAAACCCGTGCCAGGAAGTTGTACCTCAACATGCTGACGAAAGTTGAATGCTGCATCATGGACGACGAAACATATGTGAAGGCCGACTTCAAACAGATCCCCGGCAACCTGTTTTTCACGGCCAAGGATAAGTTCAGCGTTCCGGAGCATGTCCGCACTCAGAAGATGTCCAAATTTGCGAAGAAATTCCTGGTTTGGCAAGCCATCTGCACGTGCGGGAAGCGGAGTGCACCTTTCGTGACCCAGGACACGATGAACGGACAGGTGTACATAAAAGAGTGCCTCCAGAAGCGGCTGCTTCCTCTCCTGAAGGCCCACAACGTCCCAACAATCTTCTGGCCGGATTTGGCCTCATGCCACTACTCCAAGGACGTGCTGAAGTGGTATGCGGACAATAAGGTCAATTTCGTGCCGAAAATGTTCAACCCTCCCAACACTCCGGAGCTCCGCCCCATCGAGAAGTACTGGGCGATTATGAAGCAGCACCTTCTTAAACGACCTAAAGTAGTGAAGACAGTTGAGGAACTGAAGAAAGTATGGGTTTACATGCAAAAAACGGTTGATTCACAGGTTGTGCAGAATCTTATGGCCGGGGTTAAGGCCAAGGTGCGGGCATTTGCGTATGGACTGTAAATAAAATACGAGTAAAGTGGTAAAATGAAGTTTAATAGTTATTTCTCAATCCCTGAAAATTTGATGGCAATCGGATGAAAACTCGAATTTTGCGAATCAATTTTGTGTGTGGCAATTTCATCGTGGACACCCTTTAAACTAACTTTTCTACTCGCAGCACAGGATAACGTTGTTAGGCTCCAACACCAGAGTTGCTACACGACAACTGTGGTATAGATGTTGATACACCATAACTACTCCCCCTTTTAGTAACGTGGTTGTCGTACAACTCGACTCGATCTGGTCACGTATGTTCCGTCCGCCTGTCGTTGATCAACTCGGGGCAATTCTTCAACTTCTTCAGCAAAATCATCACCGTAAATTGAGTCGTCGCCTGAGTCGTCTGCATCTTGGACTGCATTCTCTTCGCTTCTAGCAGCAGGGACTGCATTCTCATCTTCGCTCCTAGCAGCAGTTGAAGTACAGGTACGATCGTTGTCGAAATCGTCGTAGGGATATTTCAGCAGTTGATGGCTCCTTCGTTTGATGTGTCCTAAACCTTCAACATTGCACTCGTACAACACCGCACCATGTTTCTTCATCACCGTTGCTCGCATCCAGGCTGGCTTCTTAGGATCACGATAATCTCTGGCATAAACGATTTCACCAACTCCGAATGCTACAGCTCTGGTCTGTTTTCGATCTTCATCAGCTACACGCTGTCTTCTTACAGGATCCGCTTTCAAGGCATCGAATCTTATCCGCATCTCCTTTCCAAACATCAGCTTGAAAGGGCTTTCGTTCGTCGTGGAATGTTTCGTAGCACGATACATTTCAAGGAAAGACCACAAGTTTTGAACAACGGTCTTCCTTTGATTTTCCGAATCCGCAGATAGCTTCGATAACGCCGCCTTAATTGTTTTTACCGCATTTTCTGCTGCCCCGTTGGAACACGGGCTATACGGTGCCGTTTCTCAATGTCTGATTCCTCTGTCCAGACAGAACTTCTTGAACTCGTCCGAAGAAAACGCCGTACCGTTGTCGGAGACCAGGGTAGAAATGGAACCAAAACGAGATGTGTATTCACACAGCTTTTCAATTGTCTCCTTCGATGTCAAAGTTCGCACTGGGAAGACCTCGATCCATTTGCTGAAACTATCCACCGTCACAAGATAATTGGCACCTCTGAACTTGAAATGGTCGATATGAACACGATCGCCAGGCGAATTGGTAAGTCTCCACGGGGATATTGGATCGGTTCTCTCAGGTC
Source organism: Aedes koreicus (assembly GCA_024533555.2). Taxonomy (NCBI): domain Eukaryota; kingdom Metazoa; phylum Arthropoda; class Insecta; order Diptera; family Culicidae; genus Aedes; species Aedes koreicus. The sequence continues at coordinate 27,561 of JAHHFK020000620.1, read as the reverse complement.
GCAACTGGATACAAGTTTCGCATCTTCTTCCGAGCTCTTCAATTTCCTTGTCCATAGACGGCCACCAAAAATATGACCGAGCAAGGCTCTTCATCTTAACGATTCCCTGGTGTACCGAATGCAGCTCTGCCAGGATGCTTTTCCGTAACTTGACTGGAACAACGATGCGATAACCCCATAGCAGGACACCTTCTTCAACGCTCATCTCTTCTCGTTTGGAATAAAACTTCTTGAGCTCTTCCTCCAGGATGTTTGATGGCCAGCCAGATTTCAAAAATTCCACAACATGGCTTATAATCTTGTCACGCCGACTTTCGACTACCAATTGTTTCCGCTCCACCAACGAACGAGTCTCCAACTCCAAGAAATTCAAGAAACTTGCCGGGTCCTTCTCAGCAAAATCACTGTCGGCTCCATCTTCATCTTCGATGTCGTTTGACGGAAAACGGGAAAATCTGCTGGGATATTATCCACTCCTTTCACATGCTGGATCTCGTAGTTAAAACTAGTCAAAAATACAGCCCAACGTTGAAGACGTCTCGCAGCTGTTTCTGGAACACCTTTTTCTGCTGAACAAACCAATCAACGGCTTGTGATCGGTCATGAGAATGAAATGACGTCCAGCCAAGTAACTGTAGAACTTGTTGACTCCGTAGTATATAGCCAACGCCTCCCGATCTATCGTTGAATAATTATTCTCGTGCTTCTTATAGACTCTTGATGCAAACGAAATTGGTCGCTCACTTTTATCGGGAAAAACATGTGTAATAACTGCTCCGATTCCAGCATTCGACGCATCACAGTACAGCTTGATTGGAAGATCCCGATCGTAATACGCCAACTGTCGCTTTTTGGTCCACGAAAACTCGACGCCATCCTTGAGTAGGTCGTACAGCGGTTGCAGGTTGTGTGCCAAATTGGGACAAAATTTGCCGTAGTAATTAACAAGTCCCACTAAAGATCGGACCTCCTTGGTGTTCGATGGTTTCTGCACCTCCAAAATGGCCTTTACTTTACCTGGATCCTTGTGCAAACCATCCTTGTCGATGCAATGACCGAGGAATTGCACTTCTTCCTTGAAAAATTCGCACTTCTGTTTATTCAGCAGCACTCCGGCATCTTCTAAACGCTGCAAGACTTGGTCCAGGTTCTTCAAATGTTCCACCGTGGTAGATCCGGTCACCATCACGTCATGAAGATAAATAACCGTTCAACGGCAACCTTGCAACACGCTCTCCAAAGTAGCTTGAAATACAGAACAGGCAGTCTTCGCGCCAAATGGTAAACGATTCATCAGGAACACTCCTCGATGCGTGCTCCACGCCAAAAGCTTCCGTGTATCTTCCTCGACCTCCAACTGGTAAGAAGCAGTTTTCAGGTCTAAATTCGAAAAGCACCGCTTCTTCAACCAATGGCAGATGCACTTTCGTGTTCTTCAAACAGCCCAGTTCTCCGTTGAAAACAGCTTCATGCATGTTCAAAATCGTCTCGAGCTTCTTCGTGTGGTCTTCTGTTACAGCTAACGTACAAAAGTCAATCTACAAACCCCAGCTGGACATGGTCTGTCGTCCCAGCAATGGATGTCGGTCACCATCAAAAACGGAAATTTCCTCCTTGGAATCGTGATGCTTGTACTTCATCTGGGCAAAGAACTTTCCGACCGCACGAAAACCGCTGCCGTTGTAGCACACGAACTCTTCTCGGACGTCAGTGTTCAATTTCGCATCGGGAAACAGCTTCAGAAACAATCCCTTCGATATGGCGTTGACTGGACTTCCGGTATCCATTTCAAAATCAATCGGCTTCCGGTTGACAAAAATTTCCAGCAGAACGGGTGGAAGGAAATCTACCTTATTCAAACGCAGATGATTCACCTTCGGACTCCTCTTCTTTCCGTCCGAACTCTTTATTGATGATGAATCTTTCGAGGGGCACACCTTGGCTAAATGCCCCTTATTCCCGCAAATCTTGCAGATGTAGGTCTTGAACTGACACTTACGGAAGTCGTGGTCACCTTTTCCGCAAGCAAAGCACTTGAAATCTTCTTTCTCGTTTCCCGGCTGAATTCGATGAACCTCCAGCATTCCACGTTGAAAAAGAGTGGATTCTTTTTTCATCGCCAGCTGCACAAGATCGTCGAACGTTGCTGTGGCTTCTTCTTCAGATATACGTTCGAAAATGGGGCCTCGGCGTAATCCAACGACGAACATATTCTTGATGAACTCGTTCAAATTAGCTCCGAATTCGCAATTGATCGCTAGCTTCTTCAACCGGGTGGTCCATTCAACAACCGTTTCACTGTCGCCTTGACGTGCTTCGAAAAATCTGCACCGCTCTCGAAAGACCACCACCGTAAGGGTAAACCGCTGGCGTAACAGTTCGCAGAGCTGGGCAAAAGTCTTCTTCTCTGCTTTATCCGAGAAACACAGATTCTTGATTGTTTGATATAAAGGGCGATACGGTCAATATTTGGTCAATATCAACTTGACGTATTTCTTTCAATTTTGCATTTAAAAAACCTGAACACCCCTCATTTTGAAGGTGTGTGTGTGTAGAATGTTGCTCCTATTTTGATTTTGGAATTCACTCTTCAGTTGTCAAAATGCCGTCCAAGCAAGAAGAGCAGCGTATCAAAATTTTGCTCGCGCATCGCGAAAATCCGAGCTACTCGCACGCAAAGTTGGCAAAATCGCTAAAAGTTGCCAAATCAACCGTTACAAATGTAATTAAAGTGTTTGGGGAACGTTTGTCGACAGCCAGGAAGTCTGGATCGGGGGGAAATCGAAAACCGGAAGCCGCTGAGACGACAAAGAGAGTTGCCGGTAGTTTCAAGCGAAACCCTAGCCTATCTCTCCGAGATGCCGCAAATAAGCTGGGTGTATCGTCTACAACCGTGCATCGAGCCAAAAAACGAGCCGGACTATCGACTTACAAGAAGGTAGTGACTCCAAATCGCGATGATAAACAAAATACGACGGCCAAAGCGCGATCCCGGAGGCTGTACACGACGATGCTGACGAAGTTTGACTGCGTGGTAATGGACGACGAAACCTACGTCAAAGCCGACTACAAGCAGCTTCCGGGACAGGAGTTTTATACGGCAAAAGGAAGGGGAAAGGTAGCAGATATTTTCAAGCACACGAAACTGTCAAAGTTCGCAAAGAAATATCTGGTTTGGCAAGCCATCTGTACCTGTGGCTTGAAAAGCAGCATTTTCATAGCTTCCGGGACTGTCAACCAAGAAATTTACGTGAAAGAGTGTTTGAATAAACGTCTGCTGCCTTTCCTGAAGAAACACGGTTGTTCCGTACTGTTTTGGCCGGATTTGGCATCTTGCCATTACGGTAAAAAGGCCATGGAGTGGTACGCCGCCAACAACGTGCAGGTGGTTCCCAAGGACAAGAACCCTCCCAACACGCCAGAGCTCCGCCCAATTGAGAAATACTGGGCTATTGTCAAGCGGAACCTAAAGAAGACCAAAAAAACTGCTAAGGACGAGCAGCAGTTCAAGGCAAACTGGCTTTCTGCGGCGAAGAAGGTGGACAAGGTGGCTGTACAAAATCTGATGGCAGGGGTCAAGCGTAAGGCCCGGCAATTCGGATTTGGAAAAGCGGAAGCCTAACTGAATATTTTTCCTGAATTTTATACTAATTGAACTTGAAAAAGAAATTTAATTTGATTTTTTAAATAAACGATTTCACCGATTTACACGCGTTTTCCCTTGACCAAATTTTGACCGTATCACCCTTTACTTCCATAGAAACGGACGTAAGCAGGAACGCAGCTTGTCCCTCACCGTCCTCTTCGCCGTTGAGTTCGTAGGCCACGAAAAATCTTTCAAGCCGTTCCTGGTAAAGCGGCTAGGAATCTCCGACGTTGAACTCCGGTGGCTTCACGTTCATGGCGGAATCTTTTAGGTTTTTCTAGCTCCTCGTCGCCAAACTGTGATGTCTTGAATTAAAGAGAGTTTGGTTTTGCTTCTGCTTTATTTGACGATCACTTATAAACTAGAGAAGTTAGTTTATAAGTGAGCAGCACAGGATAACGTTTGCTGGTATTGCTGTTAATTATCTGAACAACCGTTGTTAGGCTCCAACACCAGAGTTGCTACACGACAACTGTGGCATAGATGTTGATACACCACAGTAGGATACCGGGTATCCGGAGTGTCCGGAGAGATTTTCCCAAGTCCTGGAGCGATGCCGAAAGTTGAGTTTGGTAGCCAGGTCCAAGCCGGTTCAGCCAAGAATGGCAACGGTGGAGGAAATTTTGATCAAACATTCGTCGGAGCAGGTGGATAGTCTGAAGAAAACGAAAAGGGAGCGACGATGTTGATGGGTTGGAGGAATTAAGTTCGAGATAAGATGCTATTTTCGTTCACCTGCAATGCCATATGGGGCAAGCATGGCGGGTTTGGATAGGCATCATTTAGATTCCTTGGAAGAAGCAGAACGCCAACCAGTCGGACCCCGCAAAGGATTTTCAGACAATTGAGAGGTGGTAAGTGCTCTCAAAAACGCAGAGCGAAACAGGTAATTGTTATCCTTTTTGTCCCCTGAATTATATGAACTATATTATATGATCACATCACTTATCAAGGTGAATCCTGATCCATCGAGCCCTACCCTACTAACATAGAAAACCCTTCTTCCTGTGACCTTTGTGTGGATGCATAGGTAAACACGGTCCCTAAACAGCAAAGGTCACACTAACATTCCTTCCCTTTTCCCAACTGATTGCAAGGAGGTGGCCGGCGCCGTTATTGATTATCAACCTTCTCTAGGTGTCAGGGTCAATATGACCCGGAATGGATTTAAAAAATGCTATAACTTTCTCAAATAAGCATCTAGACGTTTGAATTTTCTTGACTTTTCCTAACTCATAGGAAGCTACGTTTTTACATTGAACCCAAATTGTTTTGACATTTCTGAAGATGATACCCCGTTTGACCGACTGGACGTTTGGCCGAATGGATGTTTGGCCGAAAATTGTCTATTAGCATACATGTATTGCAGAGAAAAGGAAATAAGAATCTTAAAAAGCATTTTCAAACGCATTAGATCTAAGATTGCAAGAACACAATCGAACAATGAAATGATTAAATTACAGTGTCAGAAACATGGTTAGCAAAAGCATGGCACGAACATTTTCGATCATTCAAAAGTCTACTTCATTCGAAACAGCAAAATGTTTCCATGACAACTATGAACTGTTGACGTAGTGTTAGAGCTCAAAATTTGGAAGTTTCTCGAAATGAATGATCCACTAGACTCCACAACTATTTCGGGAAAATCAATATTCGACAGATATTCTCTTAACAGTTCAAGATGTTTTTTCAGTCCTGCCTACAAGTGGTCGAAATAAATCAAGAATACTATCGTATCCCGGACCTTTTTTTACGCGGAGAGAATCAAGCTAACAACCTTTTTTTGGGTCAACGGATACCGGGCTCGAGTTTTTGGCGCGCATCAAAGGACCTTCTTTCAGTCGTTATGAACCAGAGCTGAAATCTCTTTCAGTTTACTATGCGCGAGGTGAAGTGCAGAAAAAATATTTCTCGTTTTGTTTAATGCATGGCAGGTGTGAGTTTTTAGATGGATCTGATCGTGATATTGAAATGAAATAGGTCAATTTAAATTTAGGTGTATTCTTCATTCAAATTGTAAAATTCTCATATACTTGTCCCATTTGTTTTGCTTTAGTTTGATCATATTATCTCTCACCATGTTTTGATAATCGTCAGTCATTTTGAGGCTAGATTTTTCTGAGAAAGTTTATTGTAACTATTTTTCAGAAGGACGAATAACTCATTTGAGAAAAGTCGAAATTTAAAATCAGATTCTACTGTGAAATGCCATGCCAAGTAATTTTAGGATTCTAAGCCATTTTGCCAAATATCTTTTAATAATTTCATTCCAAACAACATCTCAAAAGTAAAATAAGAAAATTGCAATTTTATTAAAGCTCAAATTTATCAAATACTAGCTGAACCCGGTGCGTGCGCTGCTACGCTTGCAACTAAATGAAGGAAAATTTAATATAACTGTCACGTTTATGGTTTTTTTTTCGAAATGAGTTTTTTTCTTCTTGAGGGGTTCAAACTTCTATCAAAACATGCTTCTTACCCGAGAAATACACGGTTTGTGTTTAAGTAACCTGGATAATTCTCATTTTTGGTTGAATTTTGTGTTTCATTTGTATGGGAGCCCTCCCTTCCAGAGGGGGGTGGTTTCTCAAACCACCATACAATCATTGACTTCAAAACCCTCCACATGCCAAATTTGGTTCCATTTGCTTAATTAGTTCTCGAACCATCACACTGGGCTCATCGATTATAATGAAAATGTGAGTTTCATTTGTTTGAAGCCCCTCCCCCCCTCAGAAAGGGAGGGGTCTTGAACTACCATAGAAACATTCTTGCCTTCAAAACCCCCCACATGCTAAATTTAATTCGATTTGCTTGATTAGGTCTCGGGTTATGATGAAATTTGTGTCTCTCTTGTATGAGAGCGCCCCTTCCTGAGAGAGAAGGGGTCTCAAACAATCATAAGAACCTTCCCCAGCCCCAAAAACCCCTTCATATAAATTTTCACGTTGGTCGGTTCAGAACTTTCCGTGTCTATAAGGGTCTGACAGACAGAAATTCATTTTTATGTATATAGAAATCTAGCCTCCAAAACCCTCCATATGCTAAAAGTGGTTTCATTTACTTGATTAGTTGTCGAGTCATGCAGAAATTTGCTTTTTATTTTTAGGGGGAGCCCCCCTCCCCTTCAAAATGGGGAGGGGTATTGAACTGCTATAGAAACATTTCTTGCCTCCAAATACCTCCACCTGTCAAATGTGGTTCCATTTGCTTGATTAGTTCTCGAGTTATGCAGAAATTTGTGTTGCATTTGTTTGTAAACCCCCCCCCCCCCCTCCCCTTCCAGATGGCGTAGGAGTCTCAAACTTCCATTGAAACATTTCTCTCCTCCAAAAACCTCCACACGCCAAATTTGGTTCCATATGCTTGATTGGTTCTCGAGTTATGCACAAATTTTTGTTTCATTAGCATGAGAGCCCCCCTCTTGATCAGTTCTCGAGCTATACAGAAATATGTGTTTCATTTGTATGGGAGCCTCCCTTTATAGAGAGGGGAGGGGTCTCAAACTACCATAAAAACATTTCTTGCCTCCAAAAACTTCCGCATGCTAAATTTGGGTTTCTTTGCTTGATCAATTCTCGAGTTATACAGAAATATGTATTTCATTTGTATGGGAGCCTCCCTTTCTAGAGAGGGGAGGGGTCTCAAACTACCATAAAAACATTTCTTGCCTCCAAAAACTTCCGCATGCTAAATTTGTGTTTCTTTGCTTGATCAGTTCTCGAGTTATACAGAAATATGTATTTCATTTGTATGGGAGCCTCCCTTTCTATAGAGGGGAGGGCTTCTCAAGCTGCCATAAAAACCTTTTTTGCTTTCAAAAACTCACAGATGCTAAATTTGGTTTCTTTTGCTTGATTAGTTCTTGAGTTGTGTAGAAATATGTGTTTCATTTGTATGGGAGCCCCCCTTTCTAGTGAAGGGAGGGGTCTCAAACCATCATAAGATTATTCTCCGGCCCTAAAAATCTCTGCATACAAAATTTCACGCCGATCGGTCCTTCCGCTCGCGAGTTAAATCGTGACAAAGGAAACCCCAACTCATTTTTATTATATAGATTAGTTTCTCACATAATTCACCAGTCGGTTTAAATTTTCTCAAATTGAAATGCATGAAATCATGAGAATTACATTTGTTTGATCAGTGAAACTCCAAAGAACTGCTCTTGTTTGAAAGAAGGAAAAATCTCACAAAGAGTAATAAACCGGGCAAGCGGACGTCCGCGCTTTGCACGCACGCCGAACGTGATCAAATCGGTCCGTGCAAAAATTGCTCGCAACCCGGTGCGTTCCATAAGAAAACTTGCAAAGGAAGCCAATATTTCGGAGAAATCCATGCGGAGAATCATCAAAGAAGACCTGCATGCATCTTCCAGAGCCAGAGTGAAACGCCACTTGATTACGGACCGGGTCAAGGAACTACGAGTGACTCGTTCCAAGAGATTGCTTTCCTTGTTGAAGAAGGAAAAAATGATAATCCTGTTCTCCGACGAAAAGCTTTTCAGCATCGATGCTGTGGCCAACAGCCGCACGGACCGGTTCATTTCACCGCAGAAAATGGAGAACGTTCCGGAAAAAGTGAAATTCAAATTTCAAACCAAACATCCGGCTGAAGTCATGATGTTTGGCTTTGTGGCGTCCAACGGTTTGAAAATGCCGCCTGTTTTCATTGATGCTGGAGTTAAAATCCGGTATTGATCGGTAAGTGTATATCGGTATTTTAAAGGACCAAGTGTTTCCCCGGGTGAATGCCAACTTCTCCGAGGACCAAAACGTTGTCGTACAGCAGAATGGAGCGCCGTGTCACGTCCAATCGAACCCAACAATGGTTGAACGATAACATGAAGTTTTGGCCGAAGGATTTGTGCCCCTAGCAGTCCAGATCTTAATCCGTTGGATTATTCGATTTGGGCATATGTTGAAGCACGAGCCTGCAAAACATCACCCTAGTGTGAAAACCCTGAAGTCAACCATAACACGCACATGGCAGTCAATGTCGGAGGACTACGTCCGAAAGGCATGCTCTGGCTTCCGGCGTCGGCTCGAGGATGTTATTAATAAAAATGGAGGACACATTGAATAAATTTGTTTAAAAGATAACTGGACTTTATAAAGATAACTGCACTCGAAAAATGTTGATATTATTGCTTGAATTAGTTGAAAATGGGATTTGAAAGAAAAAACAAAAAGATCGTCACACTTCATCAGCATTTTTCCGTCCCCGCTTGAGTCGAGTGCTTTGGCAAGGATGCTGCTGAGGACAATATTCCATTCAACACAATTTGCAACTCAGAGGGCATCTGGCTTGATTACCCGGAGGAAATCACCGGGTGATATCAGTCTGAAGGTCAAAGACCTACATTTTTGTTGTTGGGGTACCGAAAAGGAGCTTGGTGAAATCAGGAAGCAAGGCCGTAAGATTAGTATCACCTTCGATGAGTTGATTTCAACTCGGAACCGCAGATACATGAACGTAAATGCTCATAATCAGCATACCTGAACTTGGGTCTGAAAAGCTGATAGTAGGATCAATGGATGCCGAGAAATGTGTCAAGCTGTTGGAAGAGATCTTGTATGAAAGTATGGCTTGCCCCTCACCGAAGACGTTAGCAGCAACGACAGATGGTGCATCTGTAATGAAGAAAGTCGGAACCCATTCTCTCCGCGGATCTCAAGTTTGTCTTGCACACGGGATAAACCTTGCTGTCACGAGTGTGTATTCCCATAATGAACCAACATTACAATCAACGTGAGCTGAGCGGAAAAAAAAAATTGTTCATTTCAAATTATTAACTTTTTAACTGAACTTCTAGGTAATTTCTCGAATTTTAGTTCCAACGATGCTGATTCAGACTCTACAAAAGATGATGAGGATGACGACGACGGTGAGTTCGTGCTAGAAGATGCGGAATGCGATGAAGCGAAATTCAGTGGCCTTAATACCACGCCATTACTAAGAAGCTCCGTGGAATTGTAAGAACTTTCCGCAAATCACCGGTCAAGAACGACGACCTCCTTCAAAAATACATCTTCGGAGTTTGGAAAAGAGATGCTGCTTGGCTATCGACGTCAAAACACGATGGAATAGCTTGTTTGACATGCTTAAGAGATTCTACGTCGTCAGTAACGCGGTACAGAAAGCGATGATCGATCTGAAAGTGCACGTGCAAGCTGAACATGACCGATAATGGAAAAGATTTGCCTCAAGAAATCATAAACGCTCTTGAACCCATCAATGCTGCTATTGAACAACTGTGCCGGAAAGATTGCTCATTGTACGAAGCGGATGTGGCATTACACTTTATGCTCGTTCAACCTTCTTGTCAGAAGGGGAATCGCCAACGAGCTTTTCGAAGTGCTCTTTCTAGAAAGTTGCAGAAAGACGCTTTGAATACGCTGACCATAAAGCGTTCTTCTTTGAAGAAAAAATCGCAGTTAAAACGTCAATCAGCAATGATTTTGGCGTATTTTTCAAAATATCGAAGACTACTTTGATTAAACAAGCTGCCGAGATACTCAAACGACTGAACGGTGTTGAAACAGATGACCCAATGGATTCGACCGTAGCTCCAACTGCTGATGAAAGATGCTGGTGCATACGAGGCTTTGACGATGAAACAGAAATTTGAACGGAGGATGCAGCAGTCAAAGATATGCGAGAGGACGAGTAAGTTCGATTACTGAACCAGGATTCGTAAAGATTGTGTTGTTCACTTACTACGACTCAGAAAAGCTGAAAGGAAAATACTTGTCAATGCTTCATGATTCACTAGCAACAGTTCGCCCTACTTCTAGAAACCCAGAAAGAGCGTTTTCTGTTTCTGAAGCTTCGGGCAATTTCCAAAATACGATCCCGTATGTCTGGACGAAACATTGAATATGCTGTGCGTTTTGGATATTTCAAGGTAGATTAAGACAAGCCCCAAGACAAGTGTTGAATACATACAATGAAATGAATAAAGTTTGAATCGTTACCATCAAAACAAAACTTTTTATTAATTTTGATGATTTTTGAAAATAAAAAAAAATCCCAAAAAAACATTTTCCGGTACTCCCGGTACTCGAGGGGTTCAGCACCGTAGTACCGGGACTCGCCAAAAAGGGTTGGTACTAAAAACCCTAGTGAAGAATAAGACAATCCGTACGTTGGCAGATAAAAGAAAACCAGCGGTGAGTGCTGACGGTTATCGCACAACAGATCGATCCAAAAAAGCACTTGATGAAAGCGATATTGATTGTATTCAGCAGCATATACGCTCATTTTTGCGTTTACATCACACTATGCACGAGAATGGTAAGAAAAGCTTTATTTGAGCTCAGACCTCTCTCTCAAGGCGTATGTACGATTTGTTTGAAGCAAAATGTCTGGAAGACAACAAACAGGCCGAACATTATTCTACTTATCGAAAAATCTTCAAACGAATGAATATATCCTTTCGAAAGCTTAAGGTTGACACGTGCTGCAAATGCGACAAAAACGCCATTAGTATCAAGTTTGCTACGGGAGTTGAAGAAAAGAGCTGAAATTGAACAGTTAAAGAACATTCATCATGATGATGCTCAGGAGGCATATCGCCAGAAAAAAATATGACGTGCAAAAGGCGAAAATCGACGGACGATACCGAACTGCTTCATTTGATCTCCAGAAATGTTTGCTGACGCCGCATCTGAGTACAGGCATTGTGGATTTCCTACCGGCGTCATGTTTTTTTTTTTCAATTTAACTGTAATTGCCACTGATCATGAAGAGAACACGGTAAAAGTGTTACTTAAGGGACGAGTCGAAAGCAGGGCGGGATCACAGGAAATTGCTTACAGTTCCTTCAAAGACCTGAGAGCATTGATTGTCACGTGGAGGTGATAATCTACTATTCCGATCGCTGCGCCGGTCAAAACCATAACATAGTTCTTTGCATGATGTTTTCGTATTTGATCGAAAAGTACCTCAGCATAGAAAGAAAGGTGTCTATTGAGCATAAGTTTATGTGCTCAGGTTTCAATTATTTGGAGGTTGATTCGTCCTTTACACTACCCATTGCCAGCAAGTTTCTAAGGAATATAGAGACTCCCTAGAGACTGGGCGGTTTTCATTGCAGCTATTAACCGGTACTTGTTCTCCGTTATAGAGATGGAACAGCGTGAGTTCTTGGCCTAAAGGTGCCTAGAAGCTTTTTATAAACGTGCCAAAAAGAACGTGGATGATGACACTCTCTACCTTTTCACGATACATCTGCTTTTTAAAAACACAACGGATAACCCCCGGTACATCGTTTATTATAAGTATAAACTGGGGCGATAATAATTTCTCCAGTTTTTTTCCATGAATAGAGATCTAAAGATCCTGCTGATCTTCCTCTCCTCACACAGACGAACTCCATTCCGATTCATGGATTTTGTTTTCACAAGGCATATTATCAAACCTTGCTGAGACAAAATTGTCTGAAAAAAACGCGGAAGGCGAACAAAAACGGAAAAAACTGATCATTTTGAAGGTGACCTGGACATTAAGGAGGAAAACTTTGCTGGACCGTAGGAGCTGTTTGATTTACTGTGATCATGTCTATTTCTAATGCAACTTGTGCTTTTTTTTGACTCCCTGTTGTCCAAAGTCCAGCGCTGTTGAATGTTGTTGATTTCCCACTGTTCTTGTTGAATACATTATAAAAATGATTAAATTTTCATTGGATTAATTGATTCAATTCAATCTTCAAAACAAGTCTGAAATGGGCGATTTTCTCACCAACGCCAGGGTTAATGTCCATATTCATCGTCTTGTTGGGTTGTTTAAAACTACTGTTGCCACCTTTGCTGATATTAAATATCATGCAAATTGCAAATACTAAAAAAAAAAGAAAAAAAAAAATATGAAAAAAGCATCTTCGACAACAAAAAATGCGTGAAATCGTTCCAGGCGAAATTGATCTGTCCAAATCAGGGGCCTGGCAACCCTATGCTGGTTACTAGAGTTTGACAGTATACAACATGTCTCGGGCCTTATTTGAATAAGGCGGGCCTGACGTTTGTTACTGCGGGTACGAACGCCAGCATTGTTTACAAACAATGATTCTCTTTTTGATGTTTGGCTGTAAGAGATGTTGGCTACAGCACCAATGACAGCCCGCCAGGTCCCTGGAGCAAAAGTATAATGGGCTAGTTTCTAGAGGGCAAATGTAGTCCTACATGAAAATCGGGTGTATACCTTATTTTTCCTTTAATATTAAAATATTATAGAATCAAAATGAGAATAAATATATAGCGCACCATTGAAAAATAATATCAAATGAAATGTGTTATTATAGTAAATATCACATTTCAACGAATGACTGCGAAATTTCGACGATTTTCTCCATTTGAGCACGATGCGACATTGGCCCTCATATGTCCAATCCAGTGGATGCCAGATATATTTTGTGCACAAGGGCGTCCATAAACATTGCGAAAGTTTCAACACATGTTTTTGGTGTTCTTTAAAACATGATTTTTACTGTTTTAGCGTAGAAAAAAGCACAAAGTGAGGTTGTGACGAGTTTGTTGCTCGCAAAAAAAACCCGTAAAACAAATTACATCGATTGTGGGTTGCCACCCGACTACCGCTTATCGTATCCAACGATTCACTTTGATGAACTACGTCCACGGAAGCCGGAAGTGGTCGTCCACGGTCCGCTCGCACACCGAAGGTCGTCAGATCATGAAGAGACAAGCAGTGAGGAAATCTATCAGATCGATCAGAAATTGGCTAAGGAAGGATATTTCAAAAACTAGCATAAAAATGGTGTCAGCATTAAAAAAAGAAAACATTTCACCATCGTATTCTCCGATGATAAAATGTTCACCATTGATCCCGCATCCAACACACGCACAGACAGGTTTATTCGCCGAAGAAGATTGAGGATGTTCCCTAGAACGTGAAATTCAAGCTTTCTACAACCAAACATCCGGCTGAGCAGGTTTTCGAGTAGTAGTATCAATGGCTTGAAAATGCCTCCGGTATTTACCGTAGCTGATTAAAGTTAATACCGAGGTTTCTATGAACATTTTGAAGGACCACGTTCTGCCATGGATGAAAGCACACCAAAACGTCATTTTCCAACAGGACGGAGCACCGTGGCATACCTCAAAAAGGACTCAAGCGTGGCTGAAGGAAAACATGGAATTTTGGCCAAAGGACATTTGGCCTCCTAGCAGCCTGGACTTGAATCCTTTGGATCCCTGTGGCGGCATACTAGTGTTGGGTTCCACCCCGTGGCCCAAAGATTCCCTACAACGTACGGATGTCTTATATATAGAGGAAATATCCTCGATTCCATCCCCGTTTGGATAAGGTGATCGAGAAAAATGGTGAACATATTGAGTAATGTAATCATGAAACGCTTTAATTTGTGTAATGTGTAATTTGTTATTCCTTTCCAATTTTAGTATATGTCCAGCCGAAGCTAGATGATTTGTTATTCCTTGTACATCATTCACACACTACCAAAATGTCATGTAAATTTCTCTCTCATGAGACCGACACATGCAAGCGTTTTTGAGCACATAAGAACGAGTTGATAGAGAAGAGAAAATAAATTCGATCAAACACATATTTCGTCGATTTGCGGATGTGTCAGTTTCAGGAGACATCATTTTACACGAAATTTTTCTTTACGTTCCCTGACTTTTTACAAACATGAATTACATCTCGCATAAAATTCATAATTTCTCAGTGTGCAGGTTTGAAATTTAGCATTTTTTTTATGATATCTTCATTTTTCGTGTACAAATTATACTTAATATTAAATAACAAAACGGAGAAAGGGAGGGACCATCAGGGCACCCAAGTGAAACGATTTCGATAGGAAGCATCGCTCCTCCCTATTGTCAACATTTTGCGGAACGAGGGCGGGCTCTTCGACCCCATCTATTGGGTTTATTTTGTCAATCCAGGGCTTGATTATTGTGCTGTGGGTGTGAATTTGCTTTTGGAAGGAGATTCTCTTCCCTATATTCACGAATTTCTCTGCTTACGGGCCCGTCTAAACGTTTTTGGCCCTTCATATAGGAACTTGATGACCACAAACAACAATAGGATCCTGATCAAATCATTTTTCAGATTATTCCACTGCTATGGAAAGTTACCTTGCTACAATAGATGGTACACACTCCGAAATTATGAATTTTCCACGAGGCGTAATTGATGTTTTTAAAAAAGACGAGAAACGCAAATAAAGATTTCGTGTAAAATTATGTCTCCTGAAACTGACACATACGCAATGCGACGAAAGATGTGTTTTATTAAACTTATTTTCTCATCTCTTTCAACTCATCCTTATGTACTAAAGGACGCTTGCATGTGTCAGTCTCATGGGACAGAAATTTACATGACATTTTGGTAGAGAGTAGTATTACATAATCATCATCATATTATGATGTCTATGCAAATGTGTAGACAATAAGAACACCTCCAATACATTTTTGTTTTCAGTTTTCTCTTCATAATTGCCCAGTCGTCTTCAATGTGTCTGAACTGAGAAAAATTGACCAGATTGAGGGTTTTCGAAACAAACAAATCCGGCCAAAGTTTCACCGGACCACCATGTGACTGTATGAAGGGCAGAATTCGCTTCTGGAGACATTCGGTTTTCTAAACCTTCCAATCATTCATTTTCGTGGTGACGAATCATATACGTGCGTGCTAATTTATACGCAAAAACACATTTCAATCTGACTGAGACACTTTTTCGACCCTTTTCATTATAAAATGTTGATCCTGGAAGTTGTTCGAAGTCGGCCCATACATAGATTCCATAATCCATAAGTATGCATCCACCGGACATAGTTAGCATGTCATACAATGGACGAGTACGGGTTCTAGCTACGGTATTCTGCTTGAGTTATGACTGTAAGCCTTCGCTATAACGAATTCGCTGCTCTCTTCTACGGGTGGCATCATACTTTTTACTCAAACCACGATCGGACATAACTGGGTTGTTTCTGGTGGACCTCACGACCTTTCCATGGAGCTGATGGTTGGCAGTTCCACTCCGCCGTTTACTTTGAGGCTTCCGTCCATTAATTATGGCACGCAAAAAGTGACTTTTTATACCTCTACATCACCCCCCCCCCCCCCCCTTGTCAAGGTTTTTGTATGGACCTTCAATTTTTTTGTATCGATAGTCACGTTTTCCAAACCCCTCCTCCCCCCTTACTGCGTGACATAATTAATGGCCCTTCCCTTTACGTTTTGAGCACGCGCCATAAGGTGTTTCTAGTAAAATTCAAAACTATGCACATTTTTTTTCCCTACGCTCCTCTTTATCTTTTTTTTTTTATCTTTCCAAAACAAGAGCAGTTTATGAACTGAAAAAATACCTTGTTATTGTTATTGCTATCAAATAAAGGGTGTCCCACATAAGATTGCATCACGGATAAAACGCTAAAGAAAAATACCTAGGTGACCGATCCTTTTCAAACTTTCAGACAATAAAATATAACCCATAAGTAAGCTTATGGCATATTTATTTTATTCAACTTCAATACCATAACCATACGCTTAACTCAACTCCACTCATTGGGTTCTGTACAACATCTGGCTGCAGCTACTTCTGTACGGAAACCCACTTTTTCTTCGTTGGGGGGAGAGTTCATGTCCTTGGGTACGAAAGTGACCCCGTTGGCTTCGTACCACTCCAGGACAACATTTGAATAGTGGCGCGAAGCTATATTCGCCCAGAAGATCGTATGGCCCTCGTTTTGCTTCAACAGAGAAAGCTTCTGTAGACACTCCTTGAAGTAGATCTTCCCGTTTACAGTCCCGGTAGTCAAGAACGCCGCCCTCCGTTCGCCACATGAGCAGATCGCTTGCGAATCATGTATTTCTCGAAAAAACTTTGAAAGTTTCTGCTGCCTTACTTCCTCCGGAACATCAAACTTGTGCTGGACGGTAAAGAACAGCAGCCCCGGAAGCTGCTGGAAGTCCTCCTTGGCGTAAATCCATCCATCATGAGACAATAAGGCTTCGTTAGAATCTGGGTATACAGTTTCCGAGCCAGTGACTTTCCCACCATATTTTGCCGTTCGTCACGATTTGGAGCCTTCTGCACTTTGTATGTATGCAGTCCCTCCTCGTCCTTGGCTCTCTGAATGAAAGACTAGGATAGATTCAACATTTTGGCCACATCCCTGACCAAAGCATTGGGATTCCGCTTAAACGCTTTCACGACACGCTTGTGATCCTGATCACTAAAAGAACATCCATTCTGACCGCATTTCTCCTTCCGCTCGATGCTCAGAGTTTCGTAGTAACGTTTAATCACATGACCCACTTTTGACAGCACGATTCCGAGTTGTTTTCCGATGTCCGGATGAGAGAGTTGATGATTTTCCAGGTGCTTGCGCAAAATCAATTCGCGACGTTGCTTTTCGGGTGACGCTATTTTTTTTTCAATTTGCGAAATCGGTTTATCGCTGTCCGTTTTTACAATACATACAACAACATACAACAATACAAAAACACTCCAAACTACTACTGCTCAAATTTTCATGAGAAAATACCCAATGGGTTGCTACAGCGTTTTTTCTGTGTTGCAATTTGACGAGGGACACCCTTTAAACTTCCGAAAACGTCCACTAGGAACACTGTAATAAGCAAAAAAGTGTGTTCCATCACTAAGTGGGCCTCGCCTTGGCAGGATAGACTTAGAGGTCAATTCTGACACTTTTTGCTTTGATAATTGCTTTGAGCTGTTTCGGAAAAGCATTCCATATTTATTTGTTTAAATTTAAACTTTTCTTCTATAATGCCCCAAATAGAAAAATCCAATGGATTTACGTCTGGCGAAGAGGCCGTCCATAACTCTTTTGGGTTGAAGTCCGGCAAGTTGTTCTTGAACCAGGCCTGCTTAATGTGAAGAAGCAGAATCCTGTTGGAAAATTTATTTGCGGTTTTCAAAAATGATTGATGCATTCAAAACATTGTTGAGGTAGTTTTTGGTACAAATGTGTGGTTTTGAAATCATGAAACTACTCGAACTGATGAAGGCATCTCCTGGATCGATGCTGCATAGATTCTATTCTGCTGAGGATCGAGACTTTGCTGTAACACGATTTTTTTGTCATACGAAAAAATAACTAACGAATCACCGTTTTGGCGAAGGAGTTCCCCACATCTGATGATCATATTTGCTTTGTTTGCTTCCTCAAGTGGCATGTTGTGGCATGTTTCATATGCTTTTTGCAAATCTTCAAGTTAATTTTTGATGATTTTACGGGTTAGATTTCGAAGAATTCATTCACGTACCGATTTCGCCAACTTTGGATTTAAAACACTAGGGAGACGACAAGGTTATTTCTAGATTTCGATTGTGCCTGACAAAATGCAACTGTAAAATTCGATTTCGTTCTTAGTCCATTTCCTCCTTGCACTACTGACGGTTGCCAAACTTTTACAGCGTATGAGGAAACATTGTTCATAATAAATTATTCAGAAACCAGACACCAGATGGCATTAATATGTGTAGAGTGTCTTTAAGACTAAAATAATGAAAAAAAAAACACTTCAGTTGTTTGGGCCAACTTAGTAAAGACAAAAACTTGCGCTCGGAGGTTGTCTGACCAGGTCCTACCGAGGTACTAAGGAGGCCTGTGCTCATTGACAATGAAATTTACGTGAAAATTGATTTCGGACAGCTTCCTGGTCAAAAAAATTAGCTTGTCACGGCACGAGGAGAACTCCCCAGCAGATTTATGTTCACCTTCATGGATAAATTTTCACGGAAATTCATGATTTGGCAAGGTATTTACATATGTGGAACGATTTTTGTCATAAACAAGACGCTGGACTCGAAGTTGAACAAGAAAAAAATGCCTCATGAAACGCGTGCTGCCTTTCGTAAAAACACACGAAAGAACTCATTTGGTGAGCTACCACTGCAGTCGGGAGGTTGTTCAGTGGTATCGTAACAATAGGGAAACAATTTTTTTTTCAATTGACCCCGTGTAATTGAAAAATATTGGACAATTATGAAACGGAAGATCGGGACACTGCACAGATAACCAGATTTTGATACAAGCTCACCAAACAGGCTGATACTACTGTGAGCTGGAGCTGAGTCCTGTTGGAAACAATATGGTGTATTTCCATACAGCGTTGAAGCATAAAGAAGCAGATGGTTCTTCAAAACCTGCGCGATGTAATACTCAGAGTTTATGTTTACGATAGGTTCTATGAAAAGTAGAGATAGTTTTCCTTTTCGTGAAACGGCGCCCCGTACCATGATTTTCCATACATTCTGATAGCGTTGTACAGCTAGTTTATCTCTTTGAATATTGGCAAGACTTTTGCCATACACACGATCATTTTGTTGATTATGACTGTCCTGAAGGAGGAAGAGCTTTTCATCCGAAAATAAAATCTCGCAGTCACCGTGCCGAACCAAAAGATTTCTGCTTCTTTGGATCCTGGCTTGATTTTGACGCTCCGTCAACCCGTGAATCCGTTGTTTCTTGTACGGCTTGCATTCCAGATCACGTCTGACAAGCCTGTTCATTGAAGCAGGGGACATTTGAAATTGTTTGCTCAATTTACGGCCAGATACGTCTGGATTACGTCGTATTCGCTCCCTCTCACATTTGATCTTTTTCTTCGTTCTGGCAGTTCGTCTGGCATCTCCTTATGGACATTTCCAGTTTCCTAGAACCGTTTCAAGGTACGAAAAACAAAACGCATACTCACTCCGAACTGCTTAAGGCTATTGAATATTGAATATTTTAAAACTTTCTCTCGTATGGTTTCCATGGTACATGATAAATATAAACAAACGGAATCGCTTATTTATTTTCAGCGATAAGCTGTCATAAGAATTCATGGCTTGCATGGCTAATGATGATAACAGAAATTAAGAAAATTGAGATAGATTATATTGACATATCGTATTGAATTACAGTAAAATATCGTTGTTTTGATTGGTTAACCTTTTTCGTAAGACATTCCATTCTGGAGACATACGGGAATCGCACGGATTCTAAGTGACGAGTAAGGCTCGGTCCTTTTCACTTTTGAATGCTACAGAGCTTGAGAAGCAAAGCTTCAAATTTTCGGCAAATCTACGATAACAAACAGTTTCATTTTCAAAATAAATCCTTTACCAGTCAGTCATTCAGCTCCAGGACACCGGTAAGGATAAACACATTTTTTGAAGATTATTTTCTGCTTACACTTTTGATTCCGAAAGAAATCCCACTCTCGCTCGCAACACCACGTACTTCAAATATTGTTGAGAAGGCTATCTCCGGGCACTCTGTGGCAGTATTATTCCTCGCCGTAAGTACCGTGACATGCGCTATTACCGTGCAGTTATTGACACGCCGAGTTTAATTCTATTAAACTCATGTCCGAGCTTTGTTTTCGTTGTTTGCGATTTTTATAAAAAAAAAAAATGTTCTAGCTACATTAACAACGGAACTAAATACATGAAAGGTAAGGGGATACCTGTATTAATTTCAATTTTGTGTTCAACGGTATGTGACATATGCCAATATATTTATGACTGAGTTGATAATACTACATATTCTAACATTTCAATTGGTAACTCTTTTAATAGTCTTTTTCAAAAATGAGATATTTTTCATTTTACGATAAGAGCACGATATTAGGAGCTGCGTGGAGTTAGGGCAGGTCACGGTACGGAACTCCGAGAGCAGGATGAGAATGATGTGTACAGTGATGTTTGACTTACACGCTGCAGGTCATGTTTGGCAACAATAGATAGATGCAACATTGTTTGAAATAACTATTTCCTACCAAACACAGGACCAGCTGGCAATGAACGCACATGATCAAGGTAAAATCCATTTCTGATTGCTTCCAACTTGTAGATCAAACGGAAGGGTACGTGACATTTTCTCGAATTTGTAACCTGTCAGGAACTTTTCCTGTCACATGAACGTCTCCGGAAATGATAGTTTTGTACTTTATTATAAAATCTATTTTTCTGCAACTTGTCTGACGGGCTCTGGGCTCCATTCTTTGAGTGGAAGATTGGTAGCTACCCTTGGCGGAAATTGAAAGTCGATGAAAGCAAAGATTTGCTTTGATGCTATACTTTCGCCCCAAACAGTATCGAAAGCAAATATTTCAGCTAGCAAATCTCTTCTAGTTTTCCGGGTATCAGAGCAGTTCACATTATATCTGACGTTTACCCACCTCCCTCTTTCATGCTCACGGGATGATGGCTCTGTGTGCGAAAGCAAACAAATAAAATTTAGTTCCGACGTAGAACGGATCCCATTCTTTTCAGAAAGTCCTCACATGCACCGACCAAAGCTCTGCTTAGGACCGTTCATCCCCCTTGTGCCAAATTCCACCAATTGATTGTCAAACATTTTTCCTTTATTGACTTGTACTATTGCTATACTTTTATCTCGTTTTATGAGTGGAACGAACGAAAATATAATAAAAAATCGAAGAAATTCACTGATAAAACGGAAGAGCAACAAATTTCCCAGCTCCTCCCATTTCGCGTCTCTCCGTCGGTATGCACAAAGGCGCACCCCTTGGCAACCCCCTCCCTCCCAGCCACCAAAACGCTCGTAAACTGCGAGAGATAACGTATAGGAAGCAAATCCACATCCGGTCGGATTGCTGCTTTTGACGACGATGTTTTCAAATTTTGGCATGTTTTCGTCAGAACGTGGATGCGGATCATTCGGAGAATCATCGGTCGAAGACAAGAATAATCGGAGGAAATTATGTTTATCGGAGCTCGGAAACGATCAGAATGTGTTTGCTTTTGAAAGCAACTATACAGAGTAAGATCTGGTAGTGATGGAATGTTTGAAAGACAACACCAGTTCTTTTTTTAAGTACAGTTGAAGTAAATTTAGGTGTCCGTCATAAATGTTTCCAACATTCATTCACTTGCCAAGCATTTGTTTTCTAGTTGGATGACTTGCAAAGCGATGAGATGAACCGATGAGTTTATAGCTGGTCGAAGCTATTTGGTTCCATGCAGCAACACGTGCAGTTTTTTTTTTCGCGGAAAGGCTCTTTTTCCTAAAATGTTTTGGGGTGGAACAAAGAATCGGTTTAGCTCTATCCCATTCTATCGATTTCAAATTCTGTTCCGACTCTTCTCCTACCCTATGGATTGTGAATTCAAAATGCACTGAACCCTTGACGTTTAGATGGGAATTACTATGGAAAACCAAACATTTTGCGTACTCTCCCTACAAGCTCATTGACATAATACTTCACCTTCGGCTTGAGCTTTGCTGACGACTACTTTTCAATTAAACGTCGTCATAATAAGGCAGTTATAATTTGAGAAGGGATTTTTTGTGTGAGATGTTTCTTTAAAAGCAAAAAAAAAAACACACAAAGCCAAAACAAACACGGAAGGATAGCTGCTGCCACCCGCTAAGAATCATCGTCACCTTTCGTTGGATGTGTGCCCATTCTGCAGCTACTCGAGGGCACCCGCTGAATTTATGTTGTAGAGATTCGATGATGGGCACCTGACAAATCCGGCAATAAGGATCGTTTGCACGACCGTTTTTATTAAGTAACCTACGATGATCCGGCTTCTCTCATTAATTAATAAATACGGTTGATAATAAGCGCTTTGCACTTGATTGCTGGCAGTTGCAGCTTCAGTCCTTCTTGCCTCCTTGCTACGCGCTAATTGCTGCATAGGTACGCATGCAGCTAGTCCACGAAACAAAAAGGTTCTCATCGTCGATGTTAGTTTTGCTGTGTGGACGCTGTGACGAACGTATTCAGCAGAATAATTTTCTGAATTCTGAAGAGATACTTTCAGAACCGGGTGTTGATCTACGAGACCTCCGTGGGGTGGAAATTGGTGAACATCACGGTGGGTTTTCCGCAGGGTTCCACCTTTGGCCCAACACTTTGGAACGGGATGTACAACGGGGTGCTGGACGTTGAAGCTTCCCAAAAAGGCGTAGTGATCATTGGCTTTGCTGGTGATATCGTATTATCAGTGAAAGGCGAAACACTGGAAGAAGTGGAATCGGCATAATTAAAAAGTGGATGCACGGATCGAAGCTGCAGATAGCCCACCACAAAACGAAGGTTTTGATGGACAGCAACTGCAAAGCAGTACAGCGAGCAGAAATCGTCATCGAAGGGCTTACCCAGAGCTCGAAAAAATTGACTGCCGGCGTGAACGACGAGTAAAAAAAATATTCAGTGTGCACTATTTTCTCTATCTTCATTTCGTTCAAAGTATCAGTCAAACAACAACAAGGTTGTCGACTTGTTTTGCCGTGTTCAGTCATTCCATTGTCCCCTGTGTTCTACACAACTCATTCACACCACAGCGAAGCACTGATCTTGGTTATTCAAGGGTCATTAAGTTTTGATGGCTTGACTGAATTTTCTGGTATCCAGTCATTCATTTTCGCGTTCGTGAGTGAATTTGTCTGCTGCAGGACTTTTTTTACAATTATACCCGAACATGGCAGAAGACAAGGAAATCCAAAAAGACGAAGCTGTAGCAAACGATCTATGGCCGGAATCGCTACATAGTTTGTGGTTCGAGATCGGGAAAAGGCAAGTTGCAGGATCGATTCAAGAAGTTGCTGCAAATATGCCAGATGCTGGTTTTGTCACTTCATCGATTCTTCAAATGAAGGACTGTTCTTCACGAAATGCTGAAATTGAATGAGTTGTTTGCGCTTATTTACATTCACTGCTTTCTGGAACGAATGAATGATGAAAGTAAAGCAGCAAAAACCAGATGAATCACCTTGCACTACAGATTCATGTAAAGGGCGATACGGTCAAAATTTGATCAATATCAACTTGACGTATTTCTTTCAATTTTGCATTTAAAAAACCTGAACACCCCTCATTTTGAAGGTGTGTGTGTTTAGAATGTTGCTCCTATTTTGATTTTGGAATTCACTCTTCAGTTGTCAAAATGGAATCCAAGCAAGAAGAGCAGCGTATCAAAATTCTGCGCGCGCATCGCGAAAATCCGAGCTACTCGCACGCAAAGTTGGCAAAATCGCTAAAAGTTGCCAAATCAACCGTTACAAATGTAATTAAAGTGTTTGGGAAACGTTTGTCGACAGCCACGCAGTCTGGATCGGGGGGAAATCGAAAACCGGAAGCCGCTGAGACGACAAAGAGAGTTGCCGGTAGTTTCAAGCGAAACCCCAACCTATCTCTCCGAGATGCCGTAAATAAGCTGGGTGTATCGTCTACAACCGTGCATCGAGCCAAAACATTTAAAAAAATTCATCGACTTACAAGAAGGTAGTGTGACTCCAAATCGCGATGATAAACAAAATACGACGGCCAGCAGCGCGATCCCGAAGGCTGTACACGACGATGCTGACGAAGTTTGACTGCGAAGTAATGGACGACGAAACCTACGTCAAAGCCGACTACAAGCAGCTTCCGGGACAGGAGTTTTATACGGCAAAAGGAGCGGGGAAAGGTAGCAGATATTTTCAAGCACACGAAACTGTCAAAGTTCGCAAAGAAATATTCGGTTTGGCAAGCCATCTGTACCTGTGGCTTGAAAAGAGGCATTTTCATAGCTTCCGGGACTGTCAACCAAGAAATTTACGTGAAAGAGTGTTTGAATAAACGTCTGCTGCCTTTCCTGAAGAAACACGGCTGTTCCGTACTGCTTTGGCCGGATTTGGAAAAAAACCAGTACGGTAAAAAGGCCATGGAGTGGTACGCCGCCAACAACGTGCAGGTGGTTCCTGAAGAACAAGAACCATCCCAGCACGCCAGAGCTCCGCCCAATTGAGAAATACTGGGCTATTGTCAAGCGGAACCTAAAGAAGACCAAAAAAACTGCTAAGGACGAGCAACAGTTCAAGGCAAACTGGCTTTCTGCGGCGAAGAAGGTGGACAAGGTGGCTGTACAAAATCTGATGGGGAAGGTCAAGCGTAAGGCCCGGCAATTCGGATTTGGAAAAGCGGAAGCCTAACTGAATATTTTTCCTGAATTTTATACTAATTGAACTTGAAAAAGAAATTTAATTTGATTTTTTAAATAAACGATTTCACCGATTTACACGCGTTTTCCCTTGACCAAATTTTGACCGTATCACCCTTTAGGCAAATTTGTGTTTACTTCATGTTCGCTAGAGGCAGCATGTGATGAAAAATATATTGTTTCAGTCAGGGTGCATTTTGAGATTTGAATGTGAGATTTTAAAGCTCTGGGCTTACCTCGAAGCGCGTGCTGAAGAATCTGGTTGTGATGATCGACTACGGGATAAATTTCAACAGCCACGTAGATTAGCCAGAATCATGCCGAATAGTTACGGACCTAGCAGTAGTAAGCGGCGTCAACTCTGTTAGTGTATCATCATCGATACTGAGATACGGATGTCCAGCATGGGTCACAGCGCTGGAAACCAAGCGAAACCGATTGAAGTTGGACAGTACGTTCAGGCTCATGGCCATGCGAGTCGTGAGTGCATACCGAACTATTTCATCGGAGGCAGTATTCGTCATTGCCGGAATGATCCCGACGGTATCGCAACGCTCTCGCGGAGGACAGTGAATGCTATCAGCGGAGAAATATCAGAGGAGTTCGAAAGCTTGGGAGAGCGGAGTCGAAGATCAAATGGCAACGAGAATGGGACACGGAGGAGAACGGCCGATGGACCTCACTCCGCATTCCGGATTTGTCGATCTGGATGAAGAGGAACCACGGAGAGGTAAACTTCTACCTTATGCAGTTTCTGTCTGGCCATGGTTAGTTCATCCAAAGAAACATGCTAAGATGAAACAGTTGGCTCAATTTTTATTTCATTTTCTGTGTCCTTTTCAAAAATTAATAACGGGCCCTGTCGATTGATCACTCCCCCGTAAACGGGGTGCAAGTTTTTTTTTGCACATGCCGTTCCCTCGTTGTTTGGGTTAAATCAGCCGCACTCGCTCTGATGAGAATACCTAAAGATCGATAAAAAGTACCGATAATCTTTCAAAAGTACACAAACACTCAGTCGCAAAAAATGAGCAAAATTTTGTTTGGAAAAATGCCATGTTCAACCTTCTGTAACTTATTCCGCTGGTCAATGTTTTTGGCAGAAATTTGAATGCAATTCATAACCAATTCTTAGATCTTATGTGACCAAACTTTCATGTTGATCATGTTCTTTAAAAAGAAGTTTACAATACATAGAGTGTGCCCAAAAAAAAAATTTTGGGACATACCAATTTAGAATCTTGTATTTCTGTGAAAAATTCAGATAGCATATTGAAAATATCACCGCTAGCCTTAAAAATTTAGAACATAAAATGGGCAAAATCGGACAAAAAAAGCATTGGGCGGTTTGGACCACAGCTGGCTTGACGCGCCAATACGCGAATTTCTCTTTTCATCCGATATTGATCATGCTGAAATATCGGTGCAAAAACCAAGCTTAGATGAATTCTACTAATAATACTGTATAATACTGTATACGTAGTTTTTACAAACCAATTCATACTGTATGCCATATTTTAAAGTTCTTCGTGGGTTACACTAGATATTTGGGAGATTTCACGCGTAACAAATCACGTGCATTAATAAAATGAAGTCGCCTCGGCTTTTTTTTGCACCGATATTTCAGCATGGTCAATATCGGATGAAAAAGAGAAATACTCATTTTGGTGCGTCAAAATTGACGCCAGTTGTTGTCCAAACCACTTTTTGATGGAAACAGTTCAAATTTTGTCCACATCATTTTCAATACTTTTTTAAGCTATGATGACATTTTTAATGTGCTACCTCTTAATTTCTACAGAAATACGGAGTTTTGAAATTGGTATGTCCAAAAACCACTTTGTTCACATATGTTAAGTAGACTTCAAATTTATTAGCATTATCAACATGAAATTTTGGTCACATAAAATCTAAACATTGGCTATAGTGTTGTCTAATTTTCAGCCACAAATCTTGATAATTGACAAAGTTTCAGAAGGTTGAACATGGCGTTTATTATAGCAAAATTCTGCTCGCTTATTGTTTTTGCTACTGAGTGTACTCAAATTGTCCGTAGATTACCTATCATTGGGAAGGAAGATATACAATAAAAATTACCAATTTTTTATCGTTTCTTTTTACTGAAGATTGGGTATTTTTTTGTAGTTTTATTTTATAGAATGCTTCAAGAAAACATGCAATTTTGCAATTTGTCCATTCGGGAAAGTATTCTAAATTCTGCACTTAAGCAGAAACAATTGTTCAAAAGTATTACAGATACATACCGGAGTCCAGAGAGAAATGAACCACCGACACCGGGGCCCATGCAATTTCTCTAGGCATTTTAACTACGGCAAACCGGGTGATTTCACTTTACAGGAATGGGATTAAAGGCTGATTATTCTTGCCCTAATATTTCATGGTTATTTTGCTTTTTTAACGGCGTATTCGCAGTATAATCCAAACCATTTAAATAAATCTTCCAGCATATAAGTTTTCGTTGGTTTATCGCGGAAAGATCAAAGGCTTTATAATTTGAAAGCCTTTGGATACTGAAATCTAAAATGGTATCTGCAGTATTTTCACATGTTTTGAAGAAGGCCAACTTTGTGGTACTCTGTTCGATCATTGCGTCAAAATAGGCACGTTTTGCAGTCATATGAAATAGAAATGAGTCCAGATACATGAATTGGTCTACCACTTCGATTGTATAACCGTCGATCTGTACCCGTAACGGCGGCAAACATTGTTTTCTGGTGAACCTCTTTCTCTTTTTTTGTAATTCGTAAGAAACTCTAACAACACGGTTTTTGGATTGGTCACTCTATGGTGAGGGGGTCTGGAGGGAGGGGGACGATTTAATTTTTAGAATTTTAAATGTTTGCTTAAATTTTTTATTATTTATTTTTAATGTTTGTGAGATTGCCCTTTGCCTCAATGAAAAATCGCGAAGTTGCCTCGATTTTCTAGTAAATTTTAGCAAAAA
>JAHHFK020000619.1:54531-236414 GCA_024533555.2 Aedes koreicus | reverse complement strand
TTTGGACGGCTTTCTCCGTCTGCACGCCACTCAGCAGACTGCCGATTTGATTCCGGAGTGAAGTGGTGAATCCATGTTTCATCCATTGTGATGTATCGACGCAAAAACTCCTTCTTATTTCGCGTGAACCTCTCCAAATAGCTCTTTGAATCATCGACTCGTTGTTGTTTTTGATCTGGGGTGTGGGTGCCGCCATTCGGAAAACAGCTTTTTCATACCCAAATGTTCGTGTATGATGGTGTAAACACTTTTTTTTATACCTTCAGAGTGTCAGCTATCTCTTGCATCTCCACTTTGCGGTTGCCCATGATGATTTTCAGGGTTTTTTTTTCTCCATATTTTCAGGAATAACTGCCTCATTTGGCCGACCAGAGCGTCCAGCATCATCGGTGTCCGTACGACCACGTTTGAAATTGGCAAACCATCGTTTGATGGTCGTTCTAGATGGGGCAGAGTCCGGATAACATATTTCAAGCCAAGCTTGGGCTTGAACGGTGTTTTTTCCCATCAAAAAGCAATGATATATCAACACACGAAATTGCTTTGAATCCATCATTTTTAAGAATCACAAAAGTAGTGTCACTTAAACCACTGTAACTCGATAAATAATAAACCAAACGTCATGGACTTTTGACAGTAATCTTTTTAAGGATGGTACTTTCGAAAAATCATGGATATTTTATTAGTGGCGCCATCTGGTAGTTAGGCCTGGGACTTATTGAACGATGGGTTATCTACATTTTATGTCTTGTTGAAAGTGTCAATACTCGAATTGAGCCACCGAGGACGAGCTCAGAACATAAAACCATAATTTAGTCTTCATTTATAAGAATTCTTATTTTCAATTTGATATTTTATTATTTGAAGTGGTTAAGACTAGGGTTCTGAGCAGAGATCAAAATTCTCACTCAGCTGGGTGAAAACCATGCTCTTTTTCAAGCTGGTTGTCGATGAGTAGCGAACCGTTCACATTTTCATCTCTCTTTTTTCGCCGATAATTCATTATCCTCTCTCTTGCATGTGCGAAATTATCGCTCTCCAAAATTCAACGAAAATATTTTCTCATGTCACATTTTTCACTGAAAACATGCTACCTAGATCGTATACGAGGAGCAAAAACCGAAAATAAGGCCAAGCCGGTGCACACTGGTACCGCCATGGACCATAAATTAAAAACTGGTGCATGAACCATATATGATAAATGAAGACTGGTGTATTTTCAGGTGTCAAAAAGGAAGTGAAAAATAATTATCAGCATCTAGGATTCACTGAAAATGAAACGATTTATCAGCTACTCATGCTCTCCGAAAATTACAAATCGCCGTTGCTTTTCTCGCGAGAACTGCTGTGAGCTATAATAGTCTCTCGCTTCTCACATTCTCATCTGTTTCTCCAAGCGGGTGAAAAAGGACGTTTCTCTTCTCAAGTGGGTGAAAATTTCGGTCTCTGGTTCTGAGGCATGGACAATATGGCAGTTATTTCTTTACTTCTCAATCTGTTTTATGGCGACATCCATTTATTATGTAACGCTTACATTGAGAATTTTCGACCAACTCACTCCCCCCCCCCCCTTGTAACGTTTTTTGTATGGACCTTCAAATTGTTTTGTATGGATTGTAACGTTTAACCAAATCTCCCCTCCCCCCTCACTGCGTTACTTACATAATTAATGGACCTTTCCTAACTGTCTTACAGTGTTTGCGTACTTCCTGCTTCATAATAGTGTAATATTTTTCGATTGGTCTAAAATCTGGGGTGTTTGGGGGATTTAGATCCTTGGGTATGAAGTTGACCTTATTTTCCTTATACCATTCCAACATCTGTTTTGAGCAATGATCGCATTAAAAACAAGTGACTATTTTCGGATGGATGGTAAAAAAGAACGGAAAAAGATATTTTAACAAACAACATTGCACAAATGATAAACTTATACTATAGAAGCATTTCAACACTGAGAAAAAAAGTATGGTATAAACTACCATATTAAAGGTAGCATCAATCAGATTTCAATATTAAAAAATGCAAAAAAAAAACATTATTGGTCAATTCTGAGTTATCAAAACGTTTGGAATGAGCTAAAAATTTTTGCAGAGTTCAAGCTCAATTACACCAAAATTTATTTGAAATAATCATTACATTGGTTGTTTAATACCGACAGCTTATAAATATTAGGTAAATTCAAACTAAAGCAATAATAACTAATTTTACACCAGACTCTCCAAATTTACCAGCACGAACAGCCAATAGGCAACAGTTTTACACAGCGTGGCGAGCAAATCAAAGCAAATGAGCGAATGTTGCTGATATAGGATAAGATAAACTAATCATGTAGTTTTTTGTTCAAATATATTTAAGGTTGGTATTTACCTATCCATAAAAAATAGTTATTTTCACCGAACATTCACCGAACCTAAGATCACTATCTTAGTCAGACTTGTTTGGCAATTTAATTTTTGCTTAAATCGAACCTTTTAAGGGTTTAAAATAACTTGTAGTTTCAATAAAATAATATTAAACTTAAAACAATGTAATCATATGAGAAGAAACCACTTCAAAAAGAGGTTTGCTTCAACTACAATCGCAAATTTTAAACTAACAAACATTATCTTTAACTCAGGCAAAATCAGAGTTAGAATTCCAACCATATTTTTGGTTGTTTTAAACGAGACTCATTTTTCTACGTGAATTTTGAAATAATATGAAAATTAAAAGCATCCAAATTCTTTGGAAGGTGGAGGAAATGAAATCGTTATGATCTAGTTCACATTTGTTTATACATAAATACTTAACCTTTCAAATGCATTCCAAAATGTTTATTTTAAGGTAAAAATTTTTTCGTGTGTTTTTGAAGAATTCCACAAAAAAATGCTACGTCATATTGACCCGGATTTGATCCTACGAATAAAAAAAAATTATGTTCTAAATTATTTGTATAACTTTTATGAACTTGGCTAACGATCTAAAAATACACGGGTTTATCCTTTAAGAATCTGTGCCGGCGGAGTGTATGTAGACCATAATGTACCATCTACGAAAATTGTCTCATGAAATTCTTAAAA
This sequence comes from Aedes koreicus, assembly GCA_024533555.2. Lineage (NCBI taxonomy): Eukaryota > Metazoa > Arthropoda > Insecta > Diptera > Culicidae > Aedes > Aedes koreicus. The sequence goes on along the minus strand of JAHHFK020000619.1, from coordinate 233,355 downwards.
TTTTGATGTGTTGTACGACTAGGTTCTGTTCAACCCATAATTTAGCCACTGTCACGGGGAAACCAGAACCTGTAACAGGGTAGCCATTTGGTAAATTATTTGGTCATTTTTCTGTCTTTGGATGTCCAATATTATCCCGATATGGTAACATGTTATCGTGTCAATTGTTCAGTTGCATACCCAAAGATCATGCATAGTTAAGAAGCTTAATTAGTTCGACTTAATCGACTTCTGTAGATAATACACACATAAAGTAATGGTCTACATACGATCAGCCGGCACCGAATCTACATGGGCGATTCCATCCAAACTAAGAGTGCAACCATATTCATAAAATTACTACTTTAACGATAATTTTGAGTACATAAAAATTGAAATTTGGTTATAAAATGATAGAGAAATAGTTGGATTAAATCCGGGTCAATATGATCCGAATGCCTTATTCGTAACTTTTTTTTTGAATTCATGTGGATGTTAATGTTACGGTGAAGACCCACCATTATTTTTTCATTTCAACCAAAACCATTTATGACTTCAAAACCCAAATTCCCGTTAATCAAAATGTATGCACTGTGTTTTGATTGTCAAATAGAATCAGTGAACACATTTTCATGAAATGTATTTTGATTTTGTACGAAATCACAGCGTTTGAATTCATACGAAATAACTACGGAATTATGAGAAACGACCTTATGTGGGCAGGAATTTACCCCAGCCCTGTCTCATGAAAAATGGAATGCTCCTTATACCTTCCCTCACCCATATCATTGCCTAGGTCAGTTCAAACCCAAGTTGGATGCTATCTGAAACTGCATTGTAATATGGCCACAATCTAGCGCTTATCAAAGATGTTATCCAAGCAGGAAATATTTCTAATATGTTTTCATCTTCACTGTCATCCAGGTATGCGGAGGTCGAGAACCATCCAAAGGCCCGCGGCCTCGAAACTGCCCTGGAACAAGCACTAAAGGAAGCCGTCGACGATGACACCTATAGAAAGGTGAAGAGGATGAGCTATTCCGGCAATGCTGCAAGTGAGGTATGTCTCCATTTACACCCAAATACGATATGAAAGTTTATATTTCACAGTTTAACGTTCAATTAGGTTTATATTTGAAGCTAGTGGAAAGTGCTCTAATTTGGGTCTGTGGATCTAGAATTCGGCCTATCGTTAAAAATTGCCTGTCTTTAATTTTTCTTCAAATTTATGTGTCAGTGAGCCAATAATACTGTATATTTTTGATTTTCAGTGTAAAAATAGTGAATTCGTATTTACTTCGAGTTTTAAGCATATAGGCCGAATCCTAGATCCATAGACCCACATTAGAGCACCTTCCCCTATATGAGATTTGACCGCCATGGGAAAAGGCGCAGCTACAAAGCAACATCATGCTAGAGGGATCTGTGTTCGATTCTCGGTCAGGATTTTGAGTTTTTCGTAAAGGAAAATATCTTGACTAACTGGGCATGCAATTCCCAAATATATATATACTAATGCATAAATTATACTGCATCAAATGTTCCTAATTGTTATCTGTGAAAGTATATGTAACCGAATTAGCGAACAACGAGAGGGAGGAATACTCTGACTAATGGATCCTCAAGATCGCGCGAAAAGTTTGTCCCGATACTGTACCAGCAGGGATGATTCCTTGCGAAACCACGATCGCGATGTCATGTTTTATTTGAAAATTGTTGGAGAAATGATCCTTTCCCGCCTAGAAAAATGGTTTGAGGTTGCGGTAGGGCTAAGGGAACGGACGACTGTCTTGCATTCCTTTCCACAAATATTCAGTTAGCTTTTGCTAAAAAAAAAAACAAATAGCTTCTGCATTCTTTGGTATCAAGGGGGCTTTTGATTCAGTATCTGTTAAAATTCTTTCAGATAAAGTCTGCGCTTGTGGCTTTTCACCATTAATGTTACTTTGTCTACAATTTGCTGTCAGAGAAACATATGAGTTTTTATCGTAGAAACGCTACAGCTTCCCCATTCAGCTACACGGGTTTCTCCAATTTCTAAACAAACAGTTGGAAACGAATAAACAGGTGCACATGTGCTGAGAGATAAAGGTAAACAACAGAATGCAGCCATTAAAAAGAACTAGTTGTCAATTATTGATAACTGAAAGCGGTTTCTGACTGCATCCATACTTTCTGGGGAAATCTTTAGAGGCTGTTCGACCAGTAGGGCACACCTTTTATTTTTTTTATGAAAATACGAGGCCTTTAAGTGCTTTATCTTCACGTTTTTTCAGGTAATTGTTTGAATCATTTCATATAATTGTTTGATTCCGGGCAATGAGACAGTGGACTCGCTTGGAATGTTGAGCGCTATGGAAGGGAATAATATTTATTTATAATTTTTTGTCAGAAAACACTCGAGTTGGCAGCATACATGGAGTAAAGGAGATTTGGGCGATGGTAGCCTTCTATCATTCTTAAGGTATCGAAGTATTCACTGACAGCTTGCTGCTAAAGTTTTGTTTACAATTGTCATTTTGCATTGGCCAAAACATTGTGCAAAATTCTGATTTCACTTACTTTTCAGTACCTACGTGTTAATAACTTCGCAAAAACAGCTTGCTGCTAAAGTTTTGTTTACAATTGTCATTTTGCATTGGCCAAAGCATTGTGCAAAATTCTGATTTCACTTACTTTTCAGTACCTACGTGTTAATAACTTCGCAAAAAAGTTTCATTTTATAGTAAAATTCTTGTTTACTATACTGGGTGTTCGGTTCCTTAGAGCAAATATATTCAGGGGCGATAGGGAATAATATTCGACGAAAAAATTTGTTCTACGCATATGATAAAATTGTTTGGTGGCCAAAAACTATAGTTAAGCATGCTAAAAAAAAACTGGAAAAGATGCAAAGACTAGCTACAATCTCTATCTCAGGAGCAATTCATAGTACGCCTTCCAAAGCACTTGATACAGTTTTATATCTTTTTCCTGTACTTCTGTTTGTGCAATTGGAAGCTGAGAAAAACGCACTACTGTTAAGAAGGGCAAAACAGTTTTTTTATGGAGATCTTAGTGGTCATCTCAGTATTCTTAAGGAATTTAAAATTAATCCATTATTAACTCATGGAGATTGGATGAATATGCAATATAATTTTGAACGATTATTTAATGTGACTGAGCCAAACCGCGTTGAATGGGAATCTGGGGAACCTAATATTCAACCAGGCTCAGTGATTTTCTACTCTGATGGTTCCAAATTAAACAACAGGGTTGAGGCAGGGGTAACGAGCCCTGGAGTCAGTATATCAATATCTATGGGTAAATGGCCAACTTTCTTTCAAGCAGAAATATGCAATTATTAAATGTGCTACGATTTGCTTACAGCGTAATTATAGACATGCAAATATAGGTATGTATTTTTTCTGACAGTCAAGCTGCCTTAAAGTTACCTGTACTTCAAAATTGGCATAGTAATGTTTTCAATTGCTACAGCGGGTGGCTAAAAATGGTACAGTGAATCTATTTTGGGAACCCGGGCACTTTGGAGTCAAAGTAATGAAAAAGCAGATTTATTAGCAAGATGTGGTTCATCGAAACCATTCGTAGGGCCTGAACCATTTTGTAGGGCCTCAGAGTGTACCCTCAAAATAGAATTAAAGAACTGGGAAAAAACAATGATAGAGGACGTCTGAAAAAATAATACAACAGCTCGAAAATCTAAATGATTTATAACACCTAATAAAAGAGTAATTCAAAGACTGCTAAGTTTAACCAAAAAAGATTTATGTACTTACAGCGGCCTAGTAACGAACCACTGCTCAAGTAAATATTATTTAAAACAGCTAGGAAAATTGGAAGATGACACATGTCGCTTCTGCAACAGAACACTTATTATGCTAGTGTGAAGCACTGTTTCCTAAAAGGAGTTTTTTTTTTTGATAAAGGTATAATACAACCCTCAGATGCATGGATGAACTCTCCTAGTAGGGCAATAAACTTTATACCTTCCTGAGCTATTGCCTATTGTCAGTTAGTGGAAAACACTCAATCTAATAGTGATACGACACCCTGCGAAGTGGTGTAAATAAAATAAAATAGGGGCTCACCACAATACATAAAAAAAAACTGGTCACAGTGGAAAATGTACCCAGCCGGAAAAAAATGATCAAATCTCAAAATATGCGGAGTTATTGAAATTTTATTGTTTTGGTACATGTTAGCCTTAAATTGAATATATCTAAAAAATATGCTACTTAGCAAGATTCCTCTTCTTCCATTCAGAAGCTAAACAATTTACTATACAATACCTCCATTTAGACTTTAATTAATTATCATTTAGTGTCTTTTTAGGAGTAAAAATGTTTTATCATATCTTTTTTAAGAGTTTTTTTCAGGAATCCTGGACAGTGTGAGCTGTTTAGTGGAATACCTGTTACTAGAAAATGAGAAGAATGATTAATAGTTTCCATTTAATTCCAACTACTTTTATTGCTTATCTTGACCGATACGCCTATTTCGTCTACAATGTGCAGACTTCTTCAGTGTCGTGTATTCGACTGAAAGAAAACCTTCACCACCTGTTGTTTTTATCCTATTTTCCAAATACAAACACTTCTACCTACAGCTAACATTTTTTACCTAACCTATCCTGAGTCCAAAACAAATATTATGCTTGATATCTACCTCGCCTTTTTCTTATATCTAACCTAAATATTCTGTAGCAGCGGGTGCTCCACTGCGTCGGCTTTGTTGTCGTTTAGGTATAAAGTTAAAAAGCCATGCAGTTTCGAAGATATATGCTAGTTCTTTGGCTTTTCCGGTTTAATTTATAGGAAGGGTCAACATCCGGTGGGTCATGTGGTGAAAAGTGGCCATTTTATGCTGGAAATAGTGGTTTGAAGTGTAAGGGATGACTCTTTGGGTGTTTGTGGGTTTTCTGAAAATTTCAAACTCTAAAGACGTTCAGACGTTCAATGATTCTCTCACTACTACAAGGTCAAGGAATGCAAGTTTTCCATCCTTTTCTATTTCATGAGTAAACTTGACGTTTTTGTGGAGATTGTTGATTGCTTGAAGAATTAGGGGAGATCATCTTGTTTAACTCCGGCGAAGATGTCGTCGACGTATCTCCACCAACGAGTTGGAAGTAATCCTTCCGTTTTTAGGATGGTTTCTATATTTGCCATAAACAGTTCACAGAGGAATGGGGATAGGGGGTTCCCATAGGGGCTCCTTTTAATTGTTTATAGAATGAACCTCTGAAAGTGAAGTAGATGTCTTCCATGCAAAGTCGGGTGAGCTTGAGGTACATTCGCACCTTGGGGGTCCCCCCCCCCCCAAAAAAAATGAAGGCTGTATATACAGTCATACCTCGATATAACGTAACCTCTATATAACGTAACCTCGATATAACGTAACTCGATATAACGTAACTTTTACCTCGATATAACGTAACTTTTTTTTGCTCTTATTTTTGGCAGTTTAAATTATAACCGTGATTTATCTATCTATCTATAAATACAAAAATAAATGTCTGTCTGTCTGTCTGTCTGTCCGGCCCTTACAGGCTCGGAAACTACTGAACCAATCGGCGTGAACATTTGTATTCAGGAGTTTTTTGGGTCCGGGGAAAGTTCTTATGATGGATCAAAACCCCTTCCTCATCTGGAAGGAGGGGGGGGGGTCTCTTATTCAAATGAAACACAAAGTTCTCACAAATCAGCTCAAACGATTGCACTAAAACCATCATACTGACTCGACTATGGATCCGTTTTCGTTCGGTAATTGCGAGTCCTAGTCAGCCCTGACCCAGGTTTAAAACCGAAAACGACATAGAAGATTGTTGCAACCCAGATAGGCTTCGTTCTCCTTCACGACTTGAAAATCGATCAAGTGTCATTTGCTGAGTTGTCAGCTTTTGTCTTCTTTTTTTAATTTTAATGTTTTGTTTTCAACTGGTTCAGCGTTTGACGCAACCGCACCAATGACATCTAACGAAATGGGCGCAGAAGCCGAATTTTTACGCTTGCGGAATTCCAGGTTCTCGATCTGAACGAAGTGATAAAAAAACGCTGCGAAGTGGATGTCTTTTGTCTAGTATGTCTTTTGTCTTATGTATTTGTTTGTCTTATTTTTCAACACATCCATTTGATCCGGTCCATTTGAACTAAACAGTCCTAGTACAATCCTAGTTCAAAGATGGACTTCAAGTGTCCTTCAACCTATTACCAAAATTTAAAATGAAAGGCTAGCTATTTTGACATTTCAAGTCCATCGGTTGTAACATCTGAAGTGCATTTGAAGTACGATTGTACTAGGAGGGGAAGTACGATTGAAGTAGGAAAAGGGACTTGGCTGATTCAATTGTACTAAGCTCCGCTATCTGGGAAGGTTAAGTGTAAAGTTGCTTGCGATGTTGCATGCAATGCTTCAACATGGTTTGTATATGCCGTCAAACATCTGTTTTCTGTGGATTGTTTGTTTTTGTGTATGTAGTAGGAAGCTAGCTGTTAAAACTTCTTTATTATTGCACAACTCATAATTCAAGAAGATCGACTAAGTCGGAGATTTTTTGAAAAATGGATCGCGTGTCGCGTAAACAAGACAAAAAACATAACCGTGTTGGTTTACAACTAGCGGTTAAAATGAAAATTAATCAAAATCTTGGAAATGGTGTTTCGATGAATGAAATAACGAAGAAGTACAAAGTTTGGTCTGCATCTACCATCTATGCCATGAAATATGCAAAGGACATGTGTAAGAAACTTAAATGATATTCCATGAAAACAATTTAACATGTTTTGTTCTTAATTTATAGCAAAACGAAAGCGTTTCAAGAATCCTCGATACCCACAGGTTGACGAAGCTCTCTAGATCTGGTTTTTGCAAAAAAGCTGCAATGCTGACGAAAGTGGGCTCTTTTTCAAGAAATCTCCAACATGAACATATGTTGAGAGACGCCAAATAAAAAAAGATCGGATCACGTTCATGCCTTGATGCGCCATGTTAGGGGTGCTCAAATTACCGTTAATGTTGATTGGAAAGTCTCACAGACCTCGAGCACTCAAAAATCTTAAGGAGTTGCCTGTATACTACAGGGCATCTAAGAGTGCATGGACGATGGAAAAGGAGCTCTTTAAAGAGTGTTTTTTTGGGAATCCGTCCTGAAAGTGACCGCCTACCTCAAGTCAAAAGGACTTCCTCTAAGAACCGCCCTTGTGTTGGACAATTGCACAGCTCATTACAATGCAGATGAGCTAAAAACTGTCGATGGATCAATTTTTACCATCTTTCTCCCTGCAAACACCACCGCCATTCTTCAACCGATGGATCAGAATTTGATTCAGATGATTCAGACGCGCTTCAAGGATCTGATGATGCAGGAAATTCAAATTCGTGGAGGAGAGTTTGACGAGTGCGTGAAGAAGAACAACATAAAGGACGTCATCTTTTTGGGTTGCTCAAGCGAAGGAGGTAGTTTCAGCTGACTCGATTCGCAAATCATGGAACATGCTTTACAATGCCCGTGAAATCGAGGATGAGGATGATGTACCGCTGTCCGTCATAAGAGACACGCCGAGTAGCATTGGTGAGAAGATAGCACAGACCGAAGAAATCGACGAGGAGGATGCCGGATTCGAAAAGCTGGACGATGATGAGATCACCGCAAGTGTTCTTCACAAAGATGCTGACGAAGCCATTCCTATGCCGGTGACGACATGCAGTCAATGTCAACGCAGGAAGAAGCATTACAATCTGCGAGTTTTGGAGATGATGACGAATATGTAAACGTGTTGGATGAAGCAGACTTAAATGGGTTCGATCTGGTAATCAGATACGCGGAAGAGAACAATTGGCCACTGACTACACAGTTCTCGCTGCGCCAGATACGTACTAATGTCATGGACATCGTAATTCACAAACAGCAGTAAGAAGGCTTCTGTGTAGGAATATTGTTTTGCTATTTTGTACTGGTTTGTGAATTGTTGTGAATTTGAGTTCTAGTTTTATGTATAAAGAATGGTAATATCAGGAGATTAGTCACTCTCCCACGTTGTGTTATTGTTTCAGGGTGTCGGAAGGTGTCATAACTACAATCGAAAATGTATCCTTACTGGCAACCATGGACCATTTTGACTTTTAATCCACCCACATTCAAACATCATCTGAATCACATCAGTGCAAGCGAGAGGGAAACAAAACAGTGCAAAACCAAATAATCAATTCGCGTAAGTGGTGCCAGAAATTACTGTACCTTCCATGTGGTGAGGAGTGAGTTTGAAGTGTGTCGGATTGTGTTTTTGAAGGTGTTAACACATGGTGGCGGAGTGAATTACCCCCTGGGTAGTATGGAGTAAGCTGTAATCAAATTTTGGTGGATTTTTATGTATACATCATTAAAAGAATACTGCTAAAAGTAATGTTCTAAAATAATAAAAAATATAAGAAAAAAAAATTTAAAAAAACTGAAAGGATCAATAAACAAATAAAAAAGAAAATATAAAAAAATAAAGATTTTTTTTTGGAAAAACGTAGGTAAGAAGGGCTGGATCAGTAAACAATTAAAAATAAGAATGTAAAAGATATTTAAAAAAATTGGAAAAACCTAGGTAAGAAGGGCTGGAACACCCTGCTGGGTGAATAACATTGATTTTACGTTAATTCTTTTATAGAAAAGAAGAGATAAAAAAAATTCTGGAAAAAAAAATTTGCTTCGATATAACGTAACTTCGATATAACGTAACGAAAATAAAAATTGAGTTACGTTATATCGAGGTATGACTGTATATATATATATATATATATATATATATATATATATATATATATATATATATATATATATATATATATATATATATATATATATATATATATATATATATATATATATATATATATATATATATATATATATATATATATATATATATATATATATATATATATATATATATATATATATATATATATATATATATATATATATATATATATATATATATATATATATATATATATATATATATATATATATATATATATATATATATATATATATATATATATATATATATATAATATTTTTTTTTTTTTTATTTTTTTTTTCGCCTTTTTCTCCTGAACCCCGCCCGGGAGCCCCCCCCGTCCCTCCCACCTATATGGGCCGGTTTTTCTCTTCTCGGGGGCCATTTTTTGCCTCAAAACCCCCGCGTCGGGGTTCCCGGCCCTGGGGGTGCCAAGTGCGTCACGCTTACCACTACACCACCGATACTATATATATATACTATATATATATATATATATATATATATATATATATATATATATATATATATATATATATATATATATATATATATATATATATATATATATATATATATATATATATATATATATATATATATATATATATATATATATATATATATATATATATATATATTTTTTTTTTTTTTTTTTTTGTTTTGTTTTTTTTTTTGTCTGGATTATCGAGATTTTCAGCCTCGGGCTGGTTAATCTCCCGTCGTAGTCACTCAAATACCTCTTTTGGGTATTTTCGTAACTTGTCCGGGGATGTTTGGATATACTGACAAAATCGCTAGCGTCTGTATTCTCGTCATCCCTCGCTTCTGGTGTATTTCCGGACTGCTGGAAACAGTCATATGTTTTTCCAGTGTTTAAGAAGGGCTGCAAGAGAAATATTGCGAATTACCGAGGAATAGCTGCGCTGAGCTCTCTTCCAAGCTGTTTGAGCTAATAGTTCTTCGTAAGATGTTTCTCCACTTCGACCATTATTTTTCGCCAGACCAGCACGGTTTATGCCTAAACGCTCGACGACAACGAATTTGACCTGCTTTACTTCGTACGTGATTCGCCAAATCGAAACTGGTCAACAAGTAGATGCTATTTACACTGACTTATCCGCAGCGTTTGGTAAAATGAATCATCAAATAGCGGTTGCTAAATTTGATAAACTAGGCATGAATGCTGTCATGCCTGCTTCTCTGGATCCGATCTTTTCTGATCGGACGAAGAATGTCCGTCAGAATAGGAGACCACGTTTCATCTCCTTTCGTGGTCTGGTCTGGCGTTCCCCAAGGCAGCAATCTCGGGCCATTTCTATTTCTGCTGTACACGAATGATGTTAATTTCATCCTGGATTGCCTGAAACTCTCGTATGCCAACGATTTGAACCTTTTTTACACGATTAGGAATCCGGAGGACGCATCTTTTTTGCAACAATAGTTAGAAAGCTTTGCTGAATGGTGTCGTATCAACCGAATGTCACTGAATGTGTCCAAATGTTCGGTAATTTCCTTTGGAGGCAGACGCTCCCTCTTCCAATTTGACTATGGCTTGGCAGGTGTACACAGATAAAAAGAAACATTGAATTTTCTGCGTTATCTAATGCACATAAAAGGAATGCTAGAGTTGACAGAAAATAATGGGATATGTCATGTAAATTTAAGCCATATAACTTCTGAATCTAGCCTGTTGTATGAAAGATTGCAAACATTGTTGTATGGCGCATGAAAGATTGCAAACAATTTCGTTGTTTACGCCTCCTTTGGCTTGGAATTAAACGAGGGGAATAATTTAATAATTTTTTTCTGTGCAGCGCAATTGTACGCCCTATCCTTGAATACTCGTTCGTCGTATGGTCTCCATATTATCAGAACGAAACTCAACGCATAGAAACTGTTCAACGTAAATTCATTCGATTCGCCCTTCGTCACCTCAGATGATCCCTCCATTCAATTTGTCAAGTTAGGGCCGGTTCATAAGCCACGTAGACTAATTTTTGAAAATCTCAGACCCCCCCTCCCCCTCGTAGACTTTTCTCCAGACAATTTTTTGAAATTTTGTATGGAGCGTAGACTTTGGTCAAACCCCTCCCTCCCCCCAAAAAAGTCTACGTGGTTTATGAATAGCCCCTTATACAAGCCGCTGCAAGCTCATTCACCTGGAACCACTCGAGTTGAGACGCAACATGGCAAAGGCATGCTTCATCGGGAATATTCTTTAAGGCAACATTGATTGTGCATCGCTGCTCAGCCTGCTGGGTATTAACATTCGTCACCGAAACCTCCGAATACATCTGTTTCTTAGCTATCCTCCTACACGAACAAATTATGGCTTCAATGAACCTATGCAATGCGTGTCTCTTATTTTTAACAGGTGCTACCATGTGTTTGATTTTAATGTATCACGAGAAACAAACAAATGTGTTTTTAAAGACTGGACTCGGAAAAAATGAGACACACAAAAATGATCACCAAAAATTCATATTAAATTGGATACTTCTCAAATTTTCAGGGATTATATAACTATATATTAGCTATGTTTTGGCCTAATTTATTTATTGAATTTCCTCCCCCAAGCTGAATGCTCGTACATTTCTCTTAACACTGCTCATGAGATCTTGGGCGAGGCTTTGTCCATCTTCCTTACACAATTTCTCCCAGTTTTTCTTCAAAGCTTGATCGGTTATGAATGTTTTTCCGCTTTTCTTCAACTTCTTCTTCATTATCGCCCCAAACTTTTCGATCGCACGAAGTTCTGGTGTATTTGGCGGGTTCGCCTCCTTCGGGACCACATTAACGCCCTTCGCTTCGTACCAATCCATTACAGGCTTGGCGTAATGACACGAAGCCAGATCCGGCCAGAACAGCGTGGGACTACTGTGAGAGCGGAGGAAGGGCAGCAAGCGCTTCTGCAAGCATTCCTCTCGATAAATCTGCCCGTTTATGGTGCCGGTTGTAACGAACGGCTTGCTGTACCGTCCGCACTCGCAGATCGCCTGCCACAACAGGTACTTCTTCGCGAATTTGTCCATCTTTCTCTTCCGGAACTTTTCCGGAACCTCCATGCGGGACGTACCGACAAAAAACTCGAGGCCGGGGATTTGTTTGGTGTCCGCCTTGATATATGTCTCGTCGTCCATGCCGAGACAGCCTGGCTTGACCAGCCACTCATGGTACAGCTTCCGCGCACGCAATTTGGCCACCGTGTTTTGCTTGTCAGTCCGGTTTGGCGCCTTCCTGACCTTAAAAACACTTAGCCCAGCCCGCTTCATGGTCTGTTTGACGAACCACTTCGACGAATTGACCTTTTTGGCCACGTCTCGGGTGGAAAGGTTCGGGTTATTCTTAAAGTACTGCCTTATCTTCCGCGCCTTCTCTGGGTATATTCCGTTTTCGGTTTTTGGCCGGTTCTAGTGCGCCGCTCGATGGTCTTCGTCTCCTGAAACATCTTCACAACGCGGCACACGGTGGAATGGTGGATTCCAAGCCTTTTGCCGATCCATCTGTGCGACTGACCAGCATTATCGATCACCGCGCCCAAGATTTGCTGGCGTAGCTCTTCTTGTTTCGAATGCATCTTGAAAACTACTTGACAGATCGCAATAAAATTATGCACACATAAATGCATAACACTCTAAACTAGTATTACTTAAAATTTCATTATTTTTTACCCACACGATGAAAAGTTACACCCAAAACAAAGTGTCACATTTTTTTCCGGGTCCAATCTTTAAAAACACATTTGTTTGTTTCTCGTGACACATTAAAATCAAGCACATGGTAGCACCTGTTAAAAATAAGAGACACGCATCGCATAGGTTCATTGAAGCCATAATTTGTTCGTGTAGGAGGATAGCTGGATTTTGTTAGTCAATGTTAGCTACACAGCAAATAAAGTTGTTGAATATTACACAGAATCAGATGCACATAGGTCATTCCATCGGTTGTGTAATGTTAGGTTGTCTCGATGTACACAATAGAGTGCTTATCGATGTAATTTGGTCGATGTAAACGAGACAACGTAACCCATCGAGACAACGTGAATCGTTGCGACGTACTGTGTAGTCGCGACGTAAAGGGAGCAATGTAAAAATAATTTTAATTTTCAGATATTATTTAATGAAAAAAAAAGAGCTACAGCGGAAAGTAAAACAAAATGTTGCTTTTATTCTATTTGAATCGAAATGTGTTTCTGCCAGTGGCTTCTTCGTCCGGTTGTTCAGTTTATACTAAGATATTCTCCGAAGCCGTCGATTCATCCTTCTTTTTCATTTCGTTCCGGCATCCTTTTCGGCCTTAATATTGAACGGAAGCGGAAACTCTTCTGCCTTGCGACCGTCACCATCGTTACCTCCGCCAGCACCAGCCGCTCCACTAGCAAACGAATATCATCCACCACTACTTCACCCAGATGAGGTGCTGGTGGGTTTGCATTGCTTTCACCTTGTTTACTTACACCATCAATTCTTAACTTCGCCATTATCCCACAGCCATTATCCGAATTATCGCCATTTTTTGTCCATATTCCGCACTGTTCGACATGTTGGAGCAGGGATGCCAGATATTTTTTTCAAATGTCTGCGAGAAAAAATTGAAATGTCTGGTAATGTCTAAAAAAGTCTGTAAATTATTTTTCATTGCTAAATTAGACGTTTTTCAACGAAAAGACGTAATAAGAGAGCGAGTTATGTCATTTTGGCTGTGTGTATGATTATGTAAACCTTTCTGTATCTATTTCTTGTATTGTATGCAATCTTGGTTCATATTTTTGAAGCATTCGCATAGATGACACAATTTTCTATAGTTTTTGTTTTTTGTTCCTATAATGTTCTTTCGAGTTTTGTATTTTAAAATCAAAATTTAGTTTTCATTTAATAAATTCAACAGACTTTTTGTTTCCTTGTCCAAAAATAACCATTGAATTACAATGAATTACAAAGTCAATTTTTCGTTACATAAATTAAATAGTTGAATTTAAAATTTTTATTTTTATTTCATTAATAAAACAAACACTACAACACTCAGTGAAATAAACTTTTGAAGTTCTTAGCATTTTCAGGAATTCAGTTTAAATCGTACTAAAATTGTTTGAAACAAATTATATGCGTTGGTAGAATCAACCAACAAATGTGTTTGTTTTCGTAGCTGCAATAATTAAACAACCAACATTGTGGCTGATTCAAACGGATGTCAGTTGAACTGGTTAATTTCCGAAACAAATACTCAAAATTTTAGTTTGTTTTAACCATCGTAGGTATTCAAATTAAACTGATATGATGTTTGTGCCCAATTCAACGTAAAATTCCGATTAAATGAAACCAGAATATGTTTGTGTTTTCCAAAAAAATTTCTCAGTGTATCAAAAATGCTATTCATACAAATTTCAAACGAGGAATTGAATTTAAAGACACAAATTAAATAACTTGACCATGTAAAAAGCGGGTACAGTAAGAATATAATATGCGTATTCAAAATACATCTGACATCCACCGGATTGATACTGAAAAAAAAAATTGTATTATTGTATTAATGTCCTACTAGTCCTGGAAAATCTGAAAACAGAAGTGATCATTCCAAATATCAAAGATAAAATTTCAAAGTAAGATATTATTTTATAAGACATGTTGTCAAAACACTCTGGTCTCTCTTCAAATGTCGGATGTTGTCAAAAAAATTCTTCATTCTTCTCTAGTTACATTTCAAAGATAGCAATTGGAGTGATCGAAGAGCACGGTTTGATGATTTCTGAAATAAATGGCTTATCTAATCATAAGACCACTAAACATGAATATAGGACACTTTGATTGTTGTTTGTTGTACTCTCCCAATACGCGGAGTAACGATCTATGAAGAAAATTTATCAGAAGCAGTTAATTTCCCATCAACATGAGAGGCTCCAGGGTTGGACAGTAATTAATTGCTAGAACTAAGAGAAATGAAGAGGAAGTATTGATAGTTCCGTTTAGCGTAACGGCAGGCTTTGAAAATTGAAAGGTACAAGTTGAAAACGAGCGGAGGGCATATGAAGGTAGTATACGATCGGGCGCATAATCTTTTACCAAGCTACCCGATGCAGGGTATGCAAGGGGGAGGATACCCCCTTGACTGGTAAAAGAATATGCGACCGATCGTGCTCTTATATTACCTATTGCTTTGTTCTGGTTCTAGCGATTTGTTTGTTTCCCTCTCCCAATGCCTAACATGGGTGAGAACTTATCTCTTGCTGTTGGGTTTAGTTTTGGCATGCACCGACTATTTCACACATATTATTCCTCTCGTCATACTATTACTTTGAGGTCTTAGGAGGATTACTACTTTAAAAATAAATTTTACCTATGCTATTTTAAAATATTTCAACAAAGCTTCTTACCGTATCCACTGTACTGTTCAGATCTTCGAACGATTTCCCCAAATTTTTTTTAAATTTAAAAAAATAATAAAAATTTAAAAAAAACCCAAATAAAAAAAATACTACTAAAAAATTGCCCCATAAAAAAAACTACAACAAAAATAAAAAGTCTGCAAATTTACAGACATGCCTGTAAATATGGCATCCCTGTGTTGGAGTCTTCCGTCTTGTCACTCGCATCCGAATCATACACAGCCGCAGTTTTGACGTAGGACTTACGTCTCTCTTTTCTATTCCTGTATAGGGGCGCCGTTCTAAAATTTCTGAAATCGCAAGCGTTACGCGGGTTTGGAGACTTTGAACGATAATATCTCCTCTCTGGCCCACAGACATTTTACGATAAGTATTTCATTCGCAAGGTAGAACATCAACGTTGAATCCCTGTTGCAAACATAATTCATAATGTTTGTTTAAACTAATTAAAATGTACTTAAAAGAAAAATGTCTAAACGCACAACGCTATTGGTCGAAAATGACATCATGTTTGCGCCTCGCTCTGATTGGTTCATACTGCCACAGTTACCGTGCCAGCGAATTTCAAACATGTGGGGACGACCGACCAATCATCAGTTCTCGCTGTGCATCCGTATGCGACAGACGTGTTTTCGGAGCACGTTGGTAGAAAACGCCGTCCGTGAACACAAGAAGACCAGACCAAGAAGAATCATCCCACGTCACCTGCAGCTAGCCATCCGCAACGACGAGGAGCTGAACAAACTTTTCTCCGGTGTGACCATTTCACAGAGTGGTGTCCTGCAGCCCAAGAAGACTGAAGAAAATTTCAATCGCGAACCATGTTATCAACTGAAATCCGTCCTTTTCAGGACGATCAAATCAAGTTGCCAACTAAAGAGTATGTTTGATAGAAATTTCTCTTGAGCTCATCGAAATTTTCATTACCACGCACCGGCTCAATATGGCGTTGAAAAAGCCGCGTCTCGGAGAAAATGGCCAAATCAATCGCCCACATCATCTTCGTGGTCAAGTGGTTAGCGGCGTCGCCCGTCGTTCATTGCCATGAAGTGAGGGTTCGATTCCCGCTCCAGCCGGTGGAACTTTTTTGCAAAGCGAAAATGTCCAGTTTAATCCACTGGGTGTTAGGTTAAGTTGTTCGTTGTAATTCGCACTATGGTCAATGTTCAGTGTGTACACTCTCGGGTGACAGACGTTGCAAATGTCAATTTTTATCGTAGTATTACGTGCTGCCAAACACTCAGGCCATCCTGCTGCCCAGGAAGATCGAGAAGAAAATTTCAATCGCGAACCATGTTCCCTCCGTTAACAACTAAAACCCTGTATTTTCAGGACGAACACATAAATTTGCCAACTAAAGAGTATGTTTGATTGAAATTTCTCTTGAGCTCATTGAAATGTTCATTACCACGCGCCGGCTCAACATGGCGTTGCTTGAAAAGCCACGTTCTGGAGAAAATGAGCAACATTTTTTATTATTATCCGTATATAAATCTCTATTTGCCATGTTAAAACTAGCAAGCACGTTGTACATTCAACAAACGAAATATTAACAGTTAATTTGAGCGGAACTGCAGCACGGCAGACCAATTATGTGTTTCACATATTCAGTGTAGGGGGTAGGTTAGCTTCATTGTAGTTCTTGTTGTACATAAGTACATAAAGGATTAGTTGCAGTTAATAGATTAGGTTAGTTGCAGGTAGTTTTAAAATGTGAGTTATAATTTTTCTGGCCAATATTTACAAACTCATTGTTTGTATTGTTACTATTGTTATGCAGTTTCAGAAGCAAGTGTGTCTAACTCTCTTTGGATAGGGTTATGAGGCCCTGACAAGGGCCGTTTTTCTGTTTTCGCTCTAATGAAAACTAATGATTTTATTTCAATGCTGCTGTCTGGCGTAACAACTGAGGCCCGTCCCCTTTTGTAAAATTTGATTTGCATTGCCTTCGTTGAGAACCCCCTTCTTGTCATGTTATGATATATGCCATTATATAAAACAGGCCTGGCATTCCCGTTAAAACAATAAAGAAGAAGAATAGTAATCATTCGTTATTGGATCATCGACACGTTCAGACGAGTGTATCCCGCTCTCGTGATAAAAAAGCGCTTTTCCGAGATGTTCCGAGTTTTTGGCCCTGATGCTGGAAATCGAGTAGACGCTGATGTGGCGCCTGACGTGGCTGGTACGTCCGCTAGACGAGGCAAGCGGAAGAAGCCCGACGTCGACGCTGACGTAAATCATCCCTCCGTAAACAACTAAAATCTGTCCTTTTCAGGACGACCAAATCAATTTACCGATTAAAGAGTATGTTTGATAGAAATTTCTCTTGAGCTCATCGAAATGTTCATTACCACGCACCGGCTCAACATGGCGTTGCTTAAACTGCCGCGTCCCGGAGAAAATGGCCAAATCAATCGCCCACATCATCTTCGTGGTCAAGTGGTTAGCGGCGTCGCCCGTCGTTCAAGCGGTTGTTGTCATGAAGTTGAGGGTTCGATTCCCGCTCCAGCCAGTGGAACTTTTTGCAAAACGAAAAAGTCCAAACTGGTCTACTTGGTGTTAGGTTAAGTTCTTCGTAATTCGCTCTACACCCAAACTAAAAAAGTAAGATTGTTATACAATTTCGCTTGATTTTGTTCCATTTTTGCTATTGATCGTAAGTTGGATGGAAAATCTAACATTAGTTGTGGGCAAAACAGCAACAGCAATTCGCAATGAAAAATTGAACGTGTGCGTGAGATTGTTCGCAGTGATATTTAGTTGATGAGTAAGAAATGAGTGTTCGAAAGTAAGATGGCTCACAAAAATAAAATGTGCACATCAAGATCGAGATACAGACCAGGACCGCTAGCGCGGCGGCTCTTGATGGCAACCATTCAGCCACTTTGACAAGGTAAGAGTGTGGGAATAGAAACCCAACAGTTAGTTCACTTGGCGAGGAATTCAGGGTGCAGCAATGAAGCAAATGGACATATTTTCTACCAAGCTATGTGCAACCTGTCGCTAACAAACTTGCATGGCATGGCATTGTTTATTTCATAAAACGCTTTGTCGATGATCAGTGAGAACAAACATAGAACACTTGACGGCGACAATACAACAGTGGCCAATAGCGTTGCGGCATTTTGTGATATCGACTCATCCATATTGTATATTGTTGGTGTATGTTGGTGATGATTGAATATGGAGCCTACAGGGATAAAATTGTTTCGAGCTATTTTTGCTTGCCAGTCGCTTGCACACATTTGCATGGCTTCATTTGTACCATAAAACGCTTTGTGAATCAAAATGGGCAAAATTGCCTTTTCTGAATCATGCGAATTTCTCAAGATATCATAGTATAACCTGCAATTGCATTTTTTACCACCTTTTCAACTTTTGGGTATATGTTCAATCTTCAGTCTGTACAATCTCGAGTTAGAAACGGTGTAAATGCCTATTTTTATCGTCGTATCACGTGCCGCCAAACACTCAGGCTGTCCTGCACCCCAAGAAAACTGATAAGAACATTTCAATCGCGAACCATGTTCCCTCCGTAAACACAGGATCCATTTCACACTTACAAGCACGTTGGACATTTTAGTTCCAACATTTGATTAGGAAGAATCTGCTTTTGTAAACAAACACTTTGTCTGCTAATTTATCGGAAGTTGTATACAATTCCTTCAAATTGAATATATCAGCGGATAGAAATAAAGCTCTTCTTCCTTAAAGAGTGCTTAATTTGGATTTGTGACCTTTTGTTCAAGAGCAAATGACTATGAAAGCCAATCTAATGTTGGCGATGATTTAACAAACAAAATATCATTAACAGTCAATTCGAGGCGAACTGCAGTTTCTATAAATTTTCGTGAAGAACCAATAGCGGAAGAAGAACTGGAGCCTCACACACCAACAGCACAGGGTTTCATGGTTCGTTCTTTAGACTGAATAAAATATAGTAGAAATTCATGAATTCGATGACATCAATTTCTTCACATCAACAAGCAGTCCTACGTCAACTTTGCAGTTATGTCACTGACATAACTCATCCTTTCGTTTTTTCTAATGACAACTACGTTATTAGGATCTCGGCTCCTGTAGAAGCACAAATTACACTGCAACCCGGAGGTGGCGTGCTCGGCGTCTATGTGCGCTAGAAACACATCGTTGTTTGCCGCTATGATGTAACCGCATTCGAGCATTCGAGATATTGAACGGAAGCGGAAACTCATCTTTCTAGCGGTCGTCAACATCGTCACTAACGCCAGAACCAGCCACTCCATTAGCTCCACTAGCAAGCGAAGATCATTCACCACTATTTCCCCCAAATAATGCTGGTGGGTTTGCATTGCTGTCACCTTTTTTACTTTAACCATCATTTCTTTTACTTCCTCCATTGCTAGAATTATCGGCATTTTACCGTCTGTTCCATATTCCGCATCGTCGGACATGTTGTAGTCTTCTGTCTTGTCACTTGCATCCGAATCATACTTAGCCGGAGTTTTTTCTCGTTTCACCAGCACCTTGTTCAATTCAAAACCGTCTTGTACGGATTGAATCTGTAGTGCCGGAACGATTGCATCCGCTTCCGAGCATAACATCGGTGCTTCCGTTGGGGACATCGGTTTAGGTGACTAAACGATTCACTACTCGACGAAATGTTACTAACTTGGAGTTCTTGTTCAAAATTCGAAAATCTGAAATTTGATTTAATCTGAATGAAAATGGCTGATGAATAAAATCGCCATATACACCTGCGGATCCTATACATACCGCTTGCAGACGAGTATCTGTTCGTCTCCGAGTGATGGATGGTAGATGGTTGTTAGTTTCCGCAAATTTCGTCGTCATCTGTATATGGCTGATTATTAATAAATTTCGGACGGTTCAAATATTTCAGCTTTCGGATGCAACGGTGACGGTTGATTTTGTTTTGACAAGAAAACAAGGTTGCCGAAGATGAAAGAAAAAACAGGAACAAGTCTGGCAGTGTTGCGAGATTTATTTTTACATAACATCTAAATGCGATAAAGCATCAAAATTGTGTAATATTAAACATTTTTTGCGGAGTCCTTTATGTGCATTGGTTTTCGTGTAATATTTTTGTTTTTGGTATGTGATTATTACATTCGGGCAACTAATAATTTTGTTCTGATGTAATTTGAAGAGCGATGTAATATTCCATCAAGTGGATGTTATTGTGCATCGTATTTCCTGGATTACATCAGTTTTTAATACGTTAGCATCAATTACGTTGATGTATATTACTTCTTTTTTTGCTGTGTAGATTGTCCGCTCCAGGGTACACGTTGACGATTTTGCCCATCTTCCAACTCTGGGACGGCAGATCTCTTTCTTTCACTAGCACAATCATTCCAGGACAGATGTTGGGACGTGTTCATTGATTCTTGCTTCACGGCTGCAGGCTCTGCAAGTAGTCCTTCCTACATTGCTTCCAGAACTGCTCTCTTAGATGCTGCAGGAATTGCCACGGTGACAGTCGATATATCGGCACATCGTCGTAGCTTGGCTCTGGCGTGACAATCAGAGGACGTCCGAGCTGGAAGTGGCCTGGCGTGATGACTTCTGGGTCGGAGGGATCATCGCAGATTGCAAATAGCGGTCGAGAATTCAGTATGGCCTCCACCTGGGTCAGCATCGTCGCATACTCCTCGAAAGTTAGCTTAGGGTCTTTCAAGGTGCTTTTGACGGCGGTCTCCCAAAGGCCTCCGAAATTTGGGGCTTCGGGCGGGATGAAATGCAACGAGATTTCCCTTGGCTGGCAGTATTGCTCGATTTGGTCGATGGTTGCTCGGTTTCGGAACAGTTGGAACAGCTCGTGTAACTCCGATTTAGCCCCCCTGAAGTTACTTCCGTTGTCTGAATAAATCTCCTTGCACAATCCACGCCGACTGGTAAACCGATGGAATGCTGCTAGGAAGGCTTCGCCGGACATGTCGGAGACCAACTCTAGATGGACCGCCTTCGTTGCCATACAAACAAATGCGGCAATGTAACCTTTCACAAGACGGGGTTTGTACCGGCCCTCCTTGACCAGTACTGGGCCAGCATAGTCTACTCCAGCCTCCTCGAACGAATGTGCTTGGGCTACTCGGCATGACGGCAGACTTCCCATTAGTTGGTTGGAACTTCGTGGCTTGGATCGGAAGCAACGGACGCAGGATCTGTGATCTTCCGAACTGACGATCTTCCATCCAGCAGCCAAAACTTCAGACGAAGGGCCGCTAACAGTCCGGATGGGCCGATGTGCATGAGTTCTTGATGGTACGCCTGGACGATGAGGTTGGTGATCGGATGCTTCGGCAGCAGGATCTGGTGTTTGCTGGACGATGGGAGGACGGAGTGCTGAAGTCTCCCTCCAACACACAGGATGCCATTGAGGATAATCGGATGCATCCGTTTACATGGCTCGTTGGCTGTCCATTCGATCCACTCGATGGATTTCATCAGCAATAGTTTCATGCTGAATGATTTTCACGCTGAGCTCAAGAGCGCTTCGTAGCTCCGGAACGGTAAGATGATAGCTGGTGACACGCTTCGAATCGTCCTTCTCTCGGAAATTCCAGATGAATCGTTGTACCAGAGCAATCACCCGTTGGAGTTTCTCAAATGAGCTGCATTTTGAAAATACAGGCAACTCGTCTTGGTTGATGGCGGATGCTACAAAAATCGGTGTCGTTCTCAATTCCAGGACGACTGCGTCAGGCAAATCTTCCGGAATCTCCACTTCGTAATAAGCGCTCTGGTGGAACTTGGGCCCCGTCCACCAAAGCTCATTGATCCGCAAGGCCTCTGGCAACAGACCTCGGGACACGATGTCTTCTGGGTTCTCTTTCGTTGAGATGTACCTCCACTGTACTCCTAACGGTTCGGTGAGTTGACGTATTTTGTCGATGCGGTTACGTACACAGACTTGCAGGGCTGCAAGTGGCTTCTTCAGCCAGGGAGGACTATCTGGCTGTCCAGCCAGAAGACGACGTTACTGACGTTGAGGTCGAACGATCCCATAACCTTGGAGCTCAGTTTCGCTAGAAGGTAAGCTCTTAGCAGCTCCATGCGTGGAATGCTAACTTGCTTTGCTGTGGCTTTAAGTTTGGATGCATCCGAGAACCCGTGCATCTCGACAGCAATGTGATTTGACCTCACGACGCACCGAGGGATCCTGATGCTGTTTACGTTTTGCAGGGACGTCCGAAATTGCAGCCACTCCTGCAACAAGTTTCCTTCTAAACGGGTGTCCCATGGTAGTCCCGCCAACCAAATCTTTTGCATTATTAGCTTGGTGATGATGATGACTGGCGATATCAGAGCAACCAGGTCAAACAGCTTTCTTATCTCGGACAGGACGTATCGTTTGGTTGATAATTTCAACTGGTCTGCGAGGGACTTGGCGACGAATGCGAATTCATATCGTCGTGGACTCCAGGCCAGTCCCAGAGTTTTCATAACTCCTTCGCAGCCGTCACTCATATTCACTAGCTCCTCACGATCAGCTTCAGGGATGCGTTGTAGCAGCTCAGGGGAGTTAGAGCTCCACTTGTGGACCAGGAACCCAGTGGAATTCAGCATGCACAGGAGCTGGGTCTGACACTCGATAGCCTCTGGTACGGTGTTGGCTCCAGACAGGATGTCGTCGACGTAACAGTCTTCTCGGATGATCTCTGCCACCATTGAGAAGGAGGCAGCCTCATCGATGCTTATCTGCAGTAAGCAGCTGGTGGCAAAGAATGGAGTTCAGGCTGTTCCATACGTCACTGTTTTCAATTCCAGGACCCGGAGTGGCAATGCTGGATCGGCTCGCCAAAAGATCCGTTGGAATCAGGAGTGAGCTGGTATAACCTTGATCTGCCGATACATCTTGGATACATCAACTCCTTTACCTTTACTATACGTTGCGCTGGTGCCCACTTGTTGAACATAGGGCATTCGAAGTGGAAATGCTCATTATTGCACACTAGGCAGGGTTGGGATTTCGTTGAAGGGATCGCAGCGTGTGCTTTCTGGCTTGGGGGCGTCACGTTCGACGGCTTGGGGTGTCCTTCCTTCACGGTAGCTGCCTGAGGTCAATTCTGGAATCTTTCCAAAACCTGACACTCACTCTGCAGGAACGTCATCATCTGATCGAAGTCCGGCAGCTTACCGTGTTCCTGTGTCCTCTCCCACAGCTGAAGAGTCTGATCATCCAGCCGTGCCGTGACGATCTTTGTCAGCAGTAAACTAGACATCGCGTCAACTTGGATGTCCTGGTACTCCAGGCCTCCAAAGTGCCGGTGAACCGTCTTCACCAGCTCCAGCAGATTCTTTTGGTTCCTCTTTGTGATGGGTGTTAATTCCAGCAGACCAGTTAGATGGGCGTCTAAAATAACGCGGGGGTTCTCAAACTGGTACTTCAGCTGTTTCCAGGACTGATAGAAGTTGTTGTCCTGGATCATCTTCGTCGCTATCCATCCGGAAACGTCACCGACGAGGGCCTTATCCAGATGGTGCAGCTTCATGGCTCCAGATTCTTTGCTGCGAACGACGATGTCCTCGAACATCGTCCGGAACTTCGGCCAATTCTCCACTTTCCCATCGAAGCTGGGAATGGGTGGTCGCAGAGGCTGTTGCTGGATGATTACCTGGGGGTTGACGGTGCCATTTGCTGGAGCAACAATTTGCGGATTTGGAGTCACCATCGAAGGATCATCTTCGGCTTCCTCCAGGCTGTGGCTGATGAGCGTGACCTTACGTTCCTTCCCTTTGCTTCGGTGTGGGATCGAGTCCTATTTCGCCTCGTTATACGTGCTCAGCACTCGTGACAAAACAACTTCACGGTACGCGAGTAGCGTTGTTAAAGCCACGCTATCGCTTGTACACACGTCGCACACAACTTCGCGTTGTTGAAGCCACGCGAACGCTTTGGTTCCACGGAATAATCGCGATGGTTTCGGATTACCACACACGATTCCACTTTTTGGATGACCGACGGTTGGTCGACACACTAACTCACACTCTGGTGTCCTAGCAGGCTGCTCGGAATGGTCACAACGTTGGCCAGAAGCGAAGGGTTGCTTCTACTGGTCGTCTGGTTGACCAGGAGAGACGGGTTGCTTCCACTAGTCGCCTAATTGACTAGCAGAAGGCTTCGGTAGTTAACCGGGGACTGTAGGCGGCCGGTTACACTCCACAGGATGGTATCCGGTTCAGGATGGATCAAATGTTGAGGAACCTGGTTGCCTCAATGGGAAGGTCTTTCCTCGCAAAAAAAGAAGACGGTAGTTGCTTTTACAAGGCTGTATTCCTATTGAGCTTTAGCCAGCTCAAACTACTAATTTTCTCCTTGACCGTTAGCCGGGTCAATGCATACTGATTTCATTTACTCCACTAACCTACTGCCTTATATAGCTAGCATAAAATGTTGCACGACAAGAAAAGGAGCATTCACGAAGAATCAGGAGCCACTGCATCGCACGCTGTCATCATTCCCTTGTGCGCAATGATCATGGTAATGATGGTGTCGTCGGGCTCGTCGGTAGCAGCAGCGTCGCTGCTACGCTAGCGCTTTCTCTCGTTTTTTTCGGCTGATTGATGTTTACATTCTCTCTCTCCGGGGTAGGTATGCCGATGATGACAACGTAAAGGCTGATAGAATGTTCACGTGGTGTGTTGTGTTTTGCGCGCCTTTTTGCGGCGTTTTTATCTCCCGGAGCTAACGTGTCGGTAGCGAGCAAGGTTAGTTTTTTTTTATTTTTAAAGTTTATTCTTTGATAAATAAGGACTTTTTGTTTTAAGAGTTTGTCGTACATGATCCTTTCTAAAAAAACCTTAAAAACCATCCTATCTTTTCATATACATAACGTGAGTAAGGTGGGCTAAGACTTACAACGAGTTAGTTAGTTAGTTAGTTCCTTGTTTATCGAGCTTTTCAGCCCTTGGTTGGTTCATTTTCCAGTCTTACAACGATGCATAACTGCGAAGCTGAAAATAGCATTAAACATATTGTGAAGGGATGTTATAATATAAAATGATAATAACAATTATAAAATCTGCATGTCTGCAGGTTATAGTCCTTCTGCAATTGTAGGCAGACTTGCATTACCATAGCCACGAGGGGAAAAGCTATCTAAAGTTATTCTACAACACTTGGGAATTCCATGGATGATCGGAGATTAGGACCGTAGGACCATATAAAGAATATTTCCATTTTTTGTGGTAAAGTTTTCAGCTGCTACCGTACCGGGGTCACGCTGCCTACATCGTGTTGGTGGGGCTGCCACTTAAGGTATAGTTGACGCAATTCAGCGTTTCTTACTCAACCGCTGGATGCCAGGATAGACGTTGTATGAGCTGCACCTCCTTGGTGGACAGACGCTCGGCACGCCTAAAATTATTTGTTTTTGTTTCTCGGGACAAGTTGAAATTAAATACACAGAAACACCTGTTTAAGACACGAGACAAACTGCGTATTAGTTCATGTAAGCCGTAGTTAGTTCTTTCATGAGAAATGTTGAGAAACAAATGCGAACGAAAGTTGTGACGACGTATGTTGATGTGCAAGAGGCTCAGCAGTGAAGAACTATGAATGTTTCCTTGCTGGAGGTCACCAATAAAGCATGCCATTGCCACGTTGGGTCTCGCTTATAGTGATTTCAGATTAATGAGTATACAGCAGCTTTCATAACTAGGCAAGTTGTGTGGGTCTTTCCACCTGAGATGATGTAGTGCAAAGCGGATGTATTTTCGCTGAATGGCCTCGATGCTTTGGACCAAACAACACATGAATACTCCAGAATAGAACGCACAAGCGAGCAGTATAAAGTTTTCAGGCAGTATCCTTGAACTTTTTGGCGGAATAAGAATGCTAGCTGCGATCTGCATTGCAGAATCGGTAACTCACATCCATGGTCCCAATTGTAACACAGATTGGCAGATCGCTATCGTCAGTCGTGCAGTCATATTAGAAACCACACGATGTAATTTCACATTCCCGGTACTTCATCTGCTTCGATTATTTGCGTCTGATTCAACTTGACGACGAATTTCTGTCTCAGTCGTTCAGCAGCTGCAATTCCAATTATCTCCTTTGTGCGGAGTTCTTCATGTACGAATTTGCAAAACATATCTTCGGTCACTCACTTCGGCCCAACGTGACAACTCACAAAAACCCAACCGTCTATGGGCAGAGCTTGATGCTACCCATCCATTTTCTGAATAAAATACCCGTTTATTGTAGCATCCAAACTTTCTTAATACTTGGTTATTTACAAAAAAACTTCGTAGATCAGAAAAATTAGGAAAAAAGCTAAAAAAGAACGAAATAAAAAAGTTTCTTCTTCTTTCGTAGCATTTCTAGGTTTTTGCTTTAAAACTCTTCCAATAAACAATTTGCTTATTGTTTGCTCTCAACTTACTGTTTTAAATGCATTTCCATAGTTATTAATTAAGAGCCTTCGATGCCAGGGACCATTTTTGCATTATTTAGTATGGGGAGTCGAGAAATTTTCCTTAACAAAAAATTCCTAGACCAGGCCGAGAATCGAACTCAGCCACCTCCAGCATGGAGTTGCTTTGTAGCTGCGCCTTTGCCGACTGAGCTAAGGGAGGCCCACGAAATAAAAAGTACGCATGGTATTAAGAAAACACAAGTTTGATTTTAAAAAATCTCGTTAATATTTAGTTACTTGCATAAAGCTTTGTAATTAGAGAAAAAATCGTGAATATTGGTTGCGGGAATGCATTCTGGTCGAGTGTTGAGGTTTGTAGTTGAGCCAGTGAAGGTATGATGCAATAATTAAAAAAATACTTTATAAACATGTATTATGTAGTGATGATACATTAAATGCAATGGGTAGGGATGGGAAGTTTTTCTGCCTACGGGTCCTGCCACCCGTTTAAGGTGTTATATTTATTTATTTATGTATTTACTAAAATAAAATTGAATACAGGCTTAAATTGAATACAGGCAAATGTGGCACATGATCAAGTCATTCGTAGAGGACAATCCACGGTCTAATGGCTGTGCCTTGAAACAATGAGTAGTATCTTTTACATTCATGGATACATATTTGCATAAAGCTTCGTAAAATTGTCATTGCAAATTTGATTATCAAAGATGATTATCAAATGAAGAAAAAAAAATAAGATTGGTTATGGAATACCAAATTTGTAAAAAAAAATATCGAAGTTCGAAAAACGAGCATATTTAATTCAAATAAATGTACCTCAACTTTAGAGGAGTTGGTTGATACACAAACGTTGGTGTACTTTAATTTTAAGAACATTATTAACGTAGAAACTCGGGTAGCAAAATTCATTAAAATTTCAAGGAACTGAATGTTAAAAGACACTTCGTGGGAGCTCACCCCAGTAGGTCTGGTATTAATTCTAGTCGGCTCCGTTGGGATTTTTTGAAATGAAAAATCTCTTATCACGGTAGAGGCAACCACGCTTAGCACTACCCGACCTGCACTATCAGATGATTGAGTATTTTTGGGAGCATTTATTTTTTTAATTAAATTTGTTAATGCACTGTATAAGAATGCTTTTTCTTCCCGGAACTACTCAATTCCAGAAGGGAACCGACCTATGCTGGTGGTCTTAAGCCAACGGCAACTCCTGGGGTGGGCACTCAAGGCCTAGTAGTATCTTTTAAATTCATGGATACATATTTGCATAAAGCTTGTAACCTTTGACGAATGTTCCAGCCTTATATTCTATATTTTGGTGTCAGTTTGATCATTCATTTTATCTAAAAATTGTACGTAAATGTAAAATAAATGCAAGAATTCCTTGAATTATATAAAACGATTAAATTTTATGACAAATTGATGAACTCCAATGCCCTTGAATTTTTAAATATTTTAGAGCCGTAAAGCTTTGTGAATCGTTTTTTTTTTTTGTCTGCTTTATTTTACGTCGGCCTATTTCCTCACAACATGGTGACAATCACCGACGCCAGGAAGACGACTCCACCACCTGGACCCTACCTAACGACTCATGAATATGAGCCGGGACCAACGGCTTTACTTCCCTTCCGAAGGAAGACGTGACCAGATTTTTTCGCCTCAGAAAAACCACCGACGTCGACTGGGATTGAACCCAGACCCACTGAGGTGCCAAGTAGCAGTCACGCTTACCACTACACCACCGACGCCGGCTTTTTGTGAATCGTTGTCACACTTCATTTTGGGAAAACACAAATCATTCCAAAAAAAAAAGTAGCACGATAAAAATATGCTATGAATCGTCAAATGAAACGGCTCACAACTTTACGTGTCAGATAGGAGTTGTGCAGATAGGGATTTCGAACACACCAGTTAGTGCAGGGAATCAGGCAGCTCTACTGCGTTTGGAGGACACCACCACCCCCCCCCCCCCCCCCACAAAAAAAACCCCACCCCCCGCCCACAACACCACACCCCCCCCACCAACCCCCCATGATCATATGATAATATATTACTACCAACCAAAAAATCAGGGTGGTCTATAAAAAAAGAGACAACACTTTTTAAAGGGGCTTCTTGCCCCCCGGGAAAAGAAAAAAAGGGGGAAAAAAAAACACCAAAAAAAAAAAAAAACCCCCTTTTTCCCCCCGAAATAAAATTTCACAAAAAAAGAACATAAAAAAATAAAAATGTTTCCCCCCCGTGTATTCTCAACTAAAACGTTAAAAGGGCTTAGCCCTAAGTGTGACTTAACTCGCCAGAAACATTTCTTTATTACATGAGCATGATGAGCATGAGCATGATTGACCGCCCGAGGTTGCTACTCCGTTGTTGCCAGATCAGCTGTTATTACACAGAGAACCAACAGATGATGCTTGGGACTAACATACATCTTCAATGTGTAAAAACTGGTGATCCCAAACTAAGGCAATACCGGCGCCGGCCTCGCCCGAATGCAGGTCAAGTAGGGAATGGGTAGGAATATGTTGACGTGATACTCGCTTTATTGGAAGCCGCGGAATCCACTGCACTTCCACGAGAAATCACTGGGATTTTGGATAACAGGATTGGGTGGCAGCTGGGTTCGTTTTGGTAAACGATAAGCTGTGAAGTGTAATTAGTACCGATTTCCGATTTGAACCGATTTGAACCAACAGTAAGGATGCTATTGGGGCCACTCACAAAGTGTGATTGTGGTTATTTTCATTTAGGAAAACAATGTGATTTTAAACAATACTGAAAAGCCGATTATGAACGGTTTAAACCAACAGTAAGGATGCTATTGGGGCCACTCAGAAGTGTGATTGTGGTTTTTCTTTGGGAAAACAAAGTGATTTTTAATAATGCTGAAAAGCCGATATTGACCGGTTTAAACCAACAGTAAGGATGCTATTGGGGCCACTCACAAAGTGTGATTCTGGTTTTGCATTGGGAAAACAAAGTGATATTTAATAATGCTGAAAAGCCGATATTGACCGACTTAAACCAACAGTAAGGATGCTATTGGGGCCACTCACAGAGTGTGATAGTGGTTTTTCATTAGGAAAACAAGGTAATTCATCTCAACGCTTGAGAGCCAACTTTGAACGATCTACACCAACAGTACGGATGCCGCTGGAGTCTCTTACAAAATGGGACAGTGGTTTAATTGTGCCAGGATAAGGTGGCCCGACGAACGAATAATTTGGATCACCCCCGACCGATCTTACCCGGCGAACCACGACTTCTGATGATAACTCGATCACTCGCGCAACGTATAATAGCCAACCGAAACAATAGACAAAACACTACGCCCGATAACAAAATATTGCGGAGCAAAGTATCGACACAACCGATTCATCCGATTCAACCGATGGTCGACGCAAACCTATTAAAAATAAATTTTTATTAATATAAATACAATGGGTAACAATTACCTGTCTCGCTCCACGTCCTTGAGAGCACTTTCCACATCACGAGTCGCCGGTATCCAATTCCGGATGTGTCCGTTTTGAGAAATATTAGATATTGGTAAAATTTGGTAGAAATATGTTTTGTCAAGCTTAACAACGCATCAGGTCCCAAGCAACAGTGAGAGACTCTCCCCGTCGACCCTCTCTTTCATCAATAGCTTGTCTATTAAACGATTTGCTGATGTTTTGACATATTGGACCCTTAATTATATTTTATATTATCGTTCTGTGCGTTGAAAATATTTGAACATGTTTTTACATAGCCGTAGGAACACAAATCGAAAGTCGATGAAAAGAGCCTCCCAATGCCACTCAGGACCCAATGCGCTGTTCAGCTTGATTTGTTGCCATATTAATCTGATCCGGCGGGGGCTCGTAAACGATATAATCCGCCACGAACAGGTATCAATCAACCCGAGCTTGGCTTTCACACCGGCCACGGTGTCACTCGCGATCGGGACAGAGCACTCCGTCGTATCGTCGATTTCCGGACCATTGGTCGGTGTCGGAGGAGGAAGACGCAACTCGCGAGCCAGCGCCCGTTGGGCACGTAGCTTTCGCCGAAGGGTTTCCGCGACGTTCCGCGATATGGACATCTTTCGACATTTTCGGTTAGGATTGTTGAAAAATTCAGTATTTCGTAAAAAATACACAGAAAAATCACCACCGGCTTCACGTGAACTCAATTCGAGAATCAAGATATCTACTGGTTTGTTACTCTGTGGTGGATGTGAGAAGCATAAAGCATAAAACCAAAATCAACCCCCAAATTTATAATGATCTGCCATTGTCCTGTATGTTTTTCCCTTAAGGCGCGGAAGATTTCCCGCCCATATATCCTTTAAACGTAATAGTCACCAATGATTTATTGATGGGCACCGTTGCACTATCATCCATTATGCTACGATCCGCAAGATGATCAATCAAACCGGGGTCCAGTATTTTATTATGGTCTCTTACTGATGATGCACAAAGTCTCCGAAGAAGCGTGTATTCGTCTGTCAACAGCAGCAGCAACAACACAACGATGTCTGATTGTCACACGACCACAATCACACACTGAAGAAGGCGACGACGAGTGCAGAACACTCGCAGCAGAGCAAGCGGCGCGGCGCTGACAGAGGGCGACCCTCCAGCCAGCCACCCGAAAAGAAAAGGAAGAAAAATCCTCCTTCCACTATCAAGGAAAGCGAATAACAAAAAATGCCATCTGCATTTTTCATCGCATTTTTCCACACGAAACCGCACCTATCAGTGGGAAATTCACATGCAATACAACACTGCACTTATACACGACACTTTCCAACGATTTTTCTTTCCGAAATTCACCAATCAACCAAGAAAATCGTGAAAACAGCACCGACGGTTGCTCCTTCTTAAACACACCTCGCAGAAAGTTTGAAGAAGAGAAAAAAACACACATAACCCATTCATACATATACCTCTATATTCTTCACGCTTTCGCTTACGCCAAACGTGCACGTCTTCACATACTCTCACCTAATAAACTCAGTTCGGTTGCCTATTCAAATCATCCATTCATCCAACATGCTATTCTACTCGCCAGAAACATTTCTTTATTACAGTGCAAAAAGTAGTGACCACGTGGTGGTATACTGGATTTCCTCATCAATAAATTGAGGCCAGTTAGTAAACCCAGTGTGCCGAGAGGTCGTCTTCCGGTTTAAAAGTTTTTGTCGACACGGTAAAGAACTGTCCGTGAAGTTAGCAAACCGGCTAGGCAAGGTGTCGCGGGGCGAGTTAAGTTTAATTCCTCTCGAAGACAATAGTGATTGTGAAAGTGAACCACTTCCCAGATGCGCTGAACCGGTCGTACGTCAACACACGACCTAGCACCTCGTTCGAACCGAAACAGTAACTCGGTCCTGAAGCAATCCAGCAGCAAGAGAACGTGAGATCTACGGTGGAATCAGCAACAGCGACATCAGCGACGGAATCAACGGCGGCATCAGCGAGGCAACAGCAGACATCGAGCAGTGAGTTAAAAAGCTAAAAACATTTCGTAATATACATTCAATCAAAATCAAAATCAAATTCAATTTTGTGATTCAATCAATCGTCCCTGGAATATAATTTTGGCTTGGTTTTCTTAACGTAACGCTTGTAAAACAATTCTTACAAAAAAAAAAAAAACCGAAAGAAAAGTTTTAGGTTGAAATTTCGTCGGGTGGAAAAGGTGAGTTTCTTCTAGTACGGTAAACCGATTCTGAGATAAATAAGAGGTGAGTTAGCTGGGCTGACTAGTCAAGACGGCCACAAGTAAAAACGGGTGGAAGTCTTAATTAGTTACAATTGGCGATCCTCGTAAAAAAAAAATTTCAAATTGTGCGTCTATGCACACAATTTTACCGTGCTAGGGGAGACTCACGAGTCCTCTTCCATAGTTCTGCGTGATATGATCGATGATTGATTTCAATTTTTGCATTTGCTCGGGTGGTTAGGAACGTCCGTTTGATCAGGAAAAAAGCGGAAAAAAAATAGCTACCGTAAAGCAAAAAAAAAAAAAAAATCTATTGTTATCGGGTAAAGTGATAATCGAAAACAACTCCAATCACGTGGTTCAGTACGATAGTTCATCTTCTGGTTTTCTTTACATTGTAAAATTCTTTATTCAAAACCATTTATTGTTACAACGATATAGATTAGCGGCACTTTGGAGTGTCTCTTGATTTAATAACCTCAACATAGTTTTTTGAACGATTTTGTACAATTATATCAGGAAGTAATTATTATGGAGAACGTTAATACGATTAACAGTTTAGATGATTTACAAGCGCATGTTTGCGATCTACGAGTTGATTTTCTTAATGAAGATGAACTCGATTACGAGTTACGAATAAGAGAGATAGTTTGTGAAGATGGCGCACCAATGGTTAGGAAACGTGGAAATCTTAGAGAAGCTCTGAAGCATGAGAAAAATGCTGATTCTACAATACAGGTTATGTATAAATTAGATCCCGAAGGAGATCATTGGAATTGCATTGAAAAGTTCAATCACTTGGCCAGCAGTTTGTCTAACGTACAATCAGCGCCGCCACGTTGTCAGTCTACGTTACTGCATTTAGGCGTACGAATAGGCAGATTACTTCCACATGTAGATGAGACCAGACAGGCTAGTTTGAAAAACGTGCTCGAAAAAGTCATCGAAATGTTGAATTATTTCTTTTACGATAAGCGAACTCGTCAAAGAACGTTGAGTACGGAAAGCGATTTTCTGCTAACGGATTTATTAACAATCCCAACCACTACATCAAGCTTCATTCCAAATCCAAACCCCTCTTCCAATCCACTCGAGGAAAATGGAAATTCATCTTCGCTGTTAGACCCTGAAGACTCGGATATAGTTCAGTGTTTGCAGAGGTTAGGTTGTATAAACGCCTCTTCTAGTTCCGGTGATCTTAAGAAAGATGTACGCGATGCCATGTTAACGTTCCACGAACTGTACCTTTTACGTACGTTCAAGCAAAAGACCCAATTAAAACACAATACTCAATCGATACCCACCATAGCCAACTCAAAAATGGTTAACATAACCACAATTTCAAGTGCTCGAATGTGGCAGCCACCAACCACTGTGGTGAACGTGTTGACTGTGCCTAGAGTCACCTCATCAGTTAGCGGTTGGAATCCACCGGTAGTTACTTCGATCAATCAATTTCATACCACCACTAACACGTCTCTTCCAAGTGTCTCAATTCCATATTCGATACCCCAACAAATTGGAGGTTATCCACCTATGACGTCAGGATATGGCTATTCCATCCCGATTACAAGCACGTACAATTTTACAAATGCGTATCAACCCGGTGGATTTCCGAATGTGCATGGGGCAAATTCTATGGCATATTACAATCCATATTATCAACATTTTCCGTATCATCCACCGTCAGTTCCTTATTCGATGCCTTTTCCGATAAACTCCACAACATCAGTAACTTTTATTCCACCAATGTCGAACCCAACCCCTACTGTTCCAACAACGTTGTTCCCAACGGTTCCTCCCATTTCTTCTGCACCCTTTTGTCAGCCGACTGTTCCACCTAAGCCGTCATACAGCCACAAATCGTTACCGGTCTCTAAATGGAAAATAGACAAATACGCAGGAACTGATCAAGGCAGCAATTTAAACGAGTTCTTGGTGCTGGTTCAGCAACTATCACTGGCTGAGAGAATCTCAGAGCAAGAGTTGTTCGATTCTGCATTCCACCTGTTCACTGGACCTGATTTGAATTGGTTCATGTCAATGAGTTCTAAAGGTTATCTGAGAGACTGGAGTCACATGGTAGAAGAATTGAGGAAATCGTTTGTGCATCCTGAGTTAGATTCGCTAGTGCGTTCCAAAATATACCAACGTCGACAACAAAGGAACGAGTCTTTTCAAGATTATTACTATGACATGGAAAAACTGTTTAGGTCAATGACTAAACAGATGAATGAGTATGAAAAACTAGATGTATTGAAACGCAATATGCGTGGTGATTATAAAAAGTATTTATTATGGAAACCAACCGAGAACCTCCCTCAATTAGTTTACGCCGGTCGTCAGATTGATGCTTCAAATTTTTCGCTTTACAACAAAATGTTTGGTTCTGAAAAATCAACCAACGTTGTAAATGAAATTAAAAAGGAAAAACAGGATGGTAAAAACCTTAATAATAACCCACGATCAAATAATAACCAGCAGTCTGATTTTAGGAAACCAAAATTTTCGAACAGTAGCAATAACAATAACAATAGCAACTCCAACAAACAAGGCAAGGAGCAAGCTAAATTTAATCAAAAATCAAAGAGTTCGGATTATAGAAATTCAGATTCTAAGCCTCCCATAGGTAAAGAAAACCCATTAGAAGGAAATTCGACGAATGTTCGGTCCTTATCCAGCTTGATAGCTGCCCACAAGCCCCCTGAGATGAACCAATGTATTTATTGTAGATATACCAACCATTCTATTGAACAGTGCAGATTGATTAAAGGTCTCTTTTGTAGAATGTGCGGATTCAAAGGATTCGACACTCAAAACTGCCCGTATTGTTTAAAAAACGGCTTTCAGACGATCGAAAGTCGCCGATCGTCAACATCATCCGCGTAAATTCTTTCGACAATTCGGTCACTCCTTTGGAATTTTGGGAACCAACATCCGAAGAAATGTATTCTAAAAATGAGTCTACGGTACAAGTTATTTCCAATTTAGTTCCAAATGATAACAGACCCTACGCTAAAGTTAAACTATATGGTTACACCACAAATGGCTTACTTGATTCAGGTAGCAACATAACACTTATCAGTGATCGAATGTATCAAAAATTAAATAACGCTAAGCTTCAAATTTTAGAAAATTCTATTGAAATACATTCCGCAAGTGGAACACAGTTGAAGGTACTTGGAAAATTGTACATACCTTTCACCTTCGACAAACAAGTTCGAATACTTTCGACTCTAGTCATTGAAAATTTGGTGCTAGATTGCATCCTCGGGATGGATTTTTGGAAGCGATTCGGCATATCTCCGTCAGTTCAACATTGTGCATTAATTAAAGAAATAAACCCCATCCCTGAGCAGTTATGGTTATCTTTAAACGAGACCGAATTAGCACAGCTTGAAGAGATAAAGAGCCGTTTTAAAGTTGCTCTCCCCGATGAAATCTCATCCACCCCAATCATTACTCATCTAATAGAAATTCAAGATGAATGGAAAAATAAACCCGCAGTTCGTCAGTACCCCTACACTGTTTCACCAAAAATTCAAGAAAAGGTAGCCGAGGAACTCGAACGAATGCACAGGATAGGAATAATCGAACGGTGTCACTCAGATTGGTCTCTCAATGTCGTTCCGGTCATCAAACCAACAGGAAAAGTCCGCTTATGTCTTGATGCTCGCAAGATAAACGAACGTACGGTGCGAGACGCGTATCCCCTACCCCACCCTGGGAGAATCTTAAGTCAATTACCCCGAGCTAACTATCTTAGCACCATCGACCTGTCTGAGGCATTCCTGCAAATTCCACTTGAAGTTTCTTCTCGTCGATACACCGCCTTCAGCGTCCAAGGAAAGGGGATGTTTCAGTTCACCAGACTTCCCTTCGGCTTGGTTAATAGTCCAGCGACATTGTCCCGTCTCATGGACCAAGTCTTAGGGCACGGTGAGCTGGAACCCCGTGTTTTTGTATATTTAGATGACATAGTCATCGTCAGTGAGACGTTCGATGAGCACGTCATGTTGCTCAATGAAGTCGCACGTAGATTAAAGGCTGCCAATCTCGCGATAAATTTAGAAAAATCAAAATTTTGCCTAAACGAATTACCCTTTTTAGGTTACTTGTTGTCCACTCAAGGTTTACGTCCAAATCCAGATAAGGTTAAAGCCGTAGTGGAATATGAGCGCCCAACATCAATTACCAAATTACGCAGACTTTTAGGTATGTGTAACTATTACCGTAGATTTATACAGGATTTTAGTGGAGTTACCACTCCACTCACCGATCTACTAAAAACAAAAAGTAAAGTTCTCGGATGGAATGAACGAGCTGAAGAAGCTTTCAGTTCCATTAAGGAAAAGCTCATCACAGCCCCCATCCTCATGAGTCCCGACTTTTCTAAGGGATTCTGTATACAGACCGATGCCAGCGACGTAGCTGTGGCCGGTATCCTTACTCAAGAGCAAGATGGCTCCGAGAGAGTAATCTCTTATTTCTCACATAAGCTTACAACTCCTCAACGCAACTATCATGCGTGTGAGAAGGAAACTTTAGCGGCGTTGTTATCGATCGAAGCATTTCGAGGGTATATTGAAGGAGCCCACTTTACTTTGATCACCGACTCGTCAGCCTTATCCCACATTATGACCACCAAGTGGAAAACAGCTTCCCGTTGTAGCCGTTGGTGTCTAACTTTACAACAGTATGATATGGCTATCATACATAGAAAAGGAAAGGACAATATTGTGCCAGATGCTCTTTCCCGGAGCATAGCTGTTGCCTCCACTAGGTTATCATCGTCTTGGTACGAAGACACACTCAAAAAAGTTCAGGAAAACCCTGACAATTTTGTCGATTTTCGAATAGCAGATGGAAAACTTTTGAAATTTGTTTCCACTCCTAATCTACCCTACGACCATAGGTATGAATGGAAATTGGTCCCACCACATGATGATAGGCAGGAAATAATCCGTGAAAATCACGATGAATCAATGCATCTTGGAGTAGACAAGACGATTGATCGGATTAAACAGCGCTACTTCTGGCCAAGATTAGCCACCGAAGTCCGCGAATATATTCAAAATTGTAGTACGTGTAAAGAAGTGAAAGGAGCTTCTGTTCCCGTAGTTCCTCTAATGGGTGATCAAAGAATCACAAAACACCCTTGGCAGATAATCGCCATGGATTTTGTTGGGCCCTTGCCTAGAAGCAAAAAGGGTCATCAATATATTTTAGTAGTTCTAGATCTTTTTAGTAAATGGATTATGCTCATCCCAGTCCGCAGGATCGATAGTGTTTCTTTGTGCAGTATAGTTCGCGATCAATGGTTCTTCCGAAATTCCACCCCTGAAGTTATCATAACAGATAACGCCACCTGTTTCCTTTCAAAAGAGTTTAAATCTATGTTGGAACGTTTCAGCATCCGGCATTGGCTTAACGCCAAATACCACTCCCAAGCAAACCCAGTGGAAAGGGTTAATCGTACTGTTAACGCAGCAATCAGAACCTATGTCAAGGAAGACCAAAGGTTATGGGACTCTAAGCTATCCGAAATAGAAACCATCTTAAACTCTTCTGTTCATTCGGTGATCAAAATGACTCCTTACTTTATTACTCACGGTCATGAACTCTTTGTTAAAGGGTCAGATCACAAGGATCCCACCGACGAACCGGATGAGACACTAGAACAACGTTCGGATAATCAGAGGCAACTTTTTGATAAAATTTACAAAGTCGTCGAAAAGAATCTCAAGGAAGGTCATGAATCTACTAAAGTTCGGTACAATCTCAGGCGTCGTCATCCTGCAAAGGAATATAAACTAGGTCAGAAAGTCTACTATAAAAATATGAAACAATCAAGTGCCGCTCAAAATTACAATGCTAAATATGGAGCAATGTATCTGCCTGCTCAAATTCAAGCTAAACTTGGTTCGTCCTCATACGAAATCGTAGACCAGAAAGGGAAATCCCTTGGTATTTGGCATGCATCTCACCTAAAACCGGGTTAAGTTTTATTGATGATGATTGTTCTTCCTTATTCGGTCAGTAAGGTCTTCAAGTATTGATCGTCTCGAAATAGATTTACAACAACCAAACCAACAAAACACAAATGCGGAGTCTTTGTTTTGTTTCAACTTGAATAGTCATACAGGTCGTTGAATAAATCCTCCGGATTCTAAGTTCACCAGATGTGGGCTGAAAGAGAAAGATAAAGGATTCTCATTCAATAAAATAGTTTCTTATTTGAAAAATCTTATCACTATCCTCGTGAAGCCGTCCGAATCTGCTTTGCAAATGGAACATTTATTATTTCGGATTCACGTCGATTACAAACTGACGTTTATTTCGCTCATTTCGCTATCCGTTCGACTAGCTTTCGAAATTCAAACAATAACAAAGTATCGACTAGCATCTCTAATTGTTCGAATTTAGCACCGAACTTAATTTCTTTGAAATTTCATTCAGGATTATTCATTCCACATTGGAAGAGTTTACTATAGATTCGCTGGAGACCTGAGGCTAATCGCCGCTGACGGTC
Source organism: Aedes koreicus (assembly GCA_024533555.2). Classification (NCBI taxonomy): domain Eukaryota; kingdom Metazoa; phylum Arthropoda; class Insecta; order Diptera; family Culicidae; genus Aedes; species Aedes koreicus. The sequence continues at coordinate 194,565 of JAHHFK020000619.1, read as the reverse complement.
AGTACAAGGTATATCCTTCTAAATTGATACGGAGTCTAAGGACGATGAACGTATATGACCCCGAATGTTGGAAAACACTTCTGATCGAATTTGAATGGATCCCATGGTTGGTTATAAATTCTGCGTAAATTGTCGCCTTTTGATAATTGTGTCTGAAGCAATATTTTTTTTAAGTTTATGGTAAAGGCAAAAGTAGTGTACAGATTAAGATTCTATTTTCATTATCGAATGTATAGTTAGTAGTAAGCTAGGTTTAGGAGTGAGTGTGAGTTTTGTGAAAGGGATAGGATTAGTAAAGGGTACCCGATTGAATGAGTGTGTGAATGAGGTTTTATTTTTCCGATTTTTATAATACGGAAATTAATTTGGATAACTAGAAACAATTCAAAGTGCTGTTTCTCACAGGTAGAGGAAATTTATTATCATATATACACGGTGTTCAATAAGTTCGGATACACTTTCAAAATTTGTTAAAAAAATGAAAACATGTTTTTTTATTTTTTGGATTTATGTTATTGAAAGCTATGTTTACAAGGAACGTTTACAACATTTCTCTTGGAATGACCCCCCCTTTGTACTCCTTAACGAGCTTCAAACGTTTCTCGAACGCGTCGCAGGCGGCACGCACGGACTGCATGGGCATTTCGTCCCAGATTTTGAGAATTACCGTCTTGAAATGATCCAAAGTGCTGACCTTGTATTCGTTCAGCTTCGCCATCATATAGGACCAAACAAAAAAGTCGAGAGGATTCAAGTCCGGGGAGCTGGGAGGCCACAAAGTTTTGTCCAGAAAGTCGGTTAAATTGTCCCGACACCAGGCTTGAACCACATTTGCCGTATGGGCTGGTGCACCGTCCTGCTGGAACACGTAGTGCTCATCGCCGTAGAGGCTTCGGAGACTGGGGGCAACAACCTTTTCCAAAACCTCAGTTTTGTAGTACGCCGCGTTGATTTTGACGTTTTTTTCAATAAACACCAAGGGTAGCTTACCACGTTTGCATACTGCCCCCCAAACCATCACCGACGCGGCACTTTGGAACCGAGGGATGTTTATATTGGATTCAGGAATGCTGTCCCTCGATGGCGCCCACACCCGGTCATTTTGCACATTGTGCGGCTGCTGCAGCACGAACAGTTTCTCGTCCGAAAAAACAAACTCCTGACCAGCGTGCCGAGAGAGGATCCTCTTAGCTCGATCCAACCGCTTTTTGCTGGTAGCCTCCGAAACGCAATGGACCTTACGTTTTTTGTAAGGCCTAAAACCAAGGTCCTTGGTGAGTATGGTGTGAGCGGTTCCAATGGAAACGTTGAGATCTGCAGCCGTTTTCCGGATTGAGCGGTTCTTTTTGCGCCGAATTCGCTCCCTCACGATCTTGATGACCCGTGGCGTCCTCGCTGAACGCGGCCGACCGGATCTCGCACGGTCATTGGTCGAGAACGTCTCCCGGTATCGCCTGATGGTCGTGTAGACAAAGTTCCGCTTGACCCCATGCGATTTCAGCAGCCGGAATATATCGCCGGGTCGCTCACCGTTCAAAAAACGCTTAATTACGAAGTCCCGATACTCTTTCATCGCGCGTAACAAACAAACAACAACTAACAGAATGTCAACACCGCGCACATTCGGTAGCGTATGAATGAAGCTAAAGCTGACACCAATACCAATGCAGAATATGTACATGCCCCCCCACACAAGGACGAAATTTTTTTTTTTTTTTTTCTACCCAGTGACAAAATGGGGAGGTTTTTTTTTTCTATGTGAGAAAATTATATAATAAAAAAATTACCCCAGACCCACACAAAAAAAAAAAAATTTTTTTTTTTTTTTTTTTAATAAAAAAGAAAAAAAAATATAATATGTTCCAGAATTATACTCCGCGGGGTTTTTTTCAAAAATTTAAACAAAAAAAAATAATCATAATAGACCAAATAGATAAAAAATACCCCCAATGTGTATTTTTTTTATTGGGGGGAGTGGATAGTGTAACCTTTGACGAATGTTCCAGCCTTATATTCTATATTTTGGTGTCAGTTTGATCATTCATTTTATCTAAAAATTGTACGTAAATGTAAAATAAATGCAAGAATTCCTTGAATTATATAAAACGATTAAATTTTATGACAAATTGATGAACTCCAATGCCCTTGAATTTTTAAATATTTTAGAGCCGTAAAGCTTTGTGAATCGTTGTCACACTTCATTTTGGGAAAACACAAATCATTCCAAAAAAAAAGTAGCACGATAAAAATATGCTATGTATCGTCAAATGAAACGGCTCACAACTTTACGTGTCAGATAGGAGTTGTGCAGATAGGGATTTCGAACACACCAGTTAGTGCAGGGAATCAGGCAGCTCTACTGCTCGAGTATTGTTGTAGCGGAGAACACTACCAACTGCTCGACACACCCGAAGTGAGAAAATCCCGAAGGCGCGCAAATCATACGATACGCACGTCATCGATGGCCTGATGATCGTATGATGATATGTGACTACCTAGATTCAAATCTGGGTGATCTATATAAGAGACTTCAATCCTTTGTAAGGGGCTCTTGTATCCTGGGAAGTGAAGAAGATTGGTGCGTAAATAGTTCAGCAAGTGAGAATCAAACCCGTCATTTTCACCGGAATTAGAAGTTTCAAAGAAAGAGGACAGTTAAAAGTTTAAACGTTTCCTCCGGTTGTATTCTCAACTAAAACGTTAAAAGGGCTTAGCCCTAAGTGTGGCTTAACTCGCCAGAAACATTTCTTTATTACAGTGCAAAAAGTAGTGACCACGTGGTGGTATACTGGATTTCCTCATCAATAAATTGAGGCCAGTTAGTAAACCCAGTGTGCCGAGAGGTCGTCTTCCGGTTTAAAAGTTTTTGTCGACACGGTAAAGAACTGTCCGTGAAATTAGCAAACCGGCTAGGCAAGGTGTCGCGGGGCGAGTTAAGTTTAATTCCTCTCGAAGACAATAGTGATTGTGAAAGTGAACCACTTCCCAGATGCGCTGAACCGGTCGTACGTCAACACACGACCTAGCACCTCGTTCGAACCGAAACAGTAACTCGGTCCTGAAGCAATCCAGCAGCAAGAGAACGTGAGATCTACGGTGGAATCAGCAACAGCGACATCAGCGACGGAATCAACGGCGGCATCAGCGAGGCAACAGCAGACATCGAGCAGTGAGTTAAAAAGCTAAAAACATTTCGTAATATACATTCAATCAAAATCAAAATCAAATTCAATTTTGTGATTCAATCAATCGTCCCTGGAATATAATTTTGGCTTGGTTTTCTTAACGTAACGCTTGTAAAACAATTCTTGCAAAAAAAAAAACCGAAAGAAAAGTTTTAGGTTAAAATTTTGTCGGGTGGAAAAGGTGAGTTTCTTCTAGTACGGTAAACCGATCCTGAGATAAATAAGAGGTGAGTTAGCTGGGCTGACTAGTCAAGACGGCCACAAGTAAAAACGGGTGGAAGTCTTAATTAGTTACAAGTAAAATAAAAATTTAAAAATAAATTTTAAAAAAAAAAAAAAAAAAAAAAAAAAAAAAAAAAAATGTTTTGGAAAAACAAATTTTGAAAAAAAAAAAAAAAATTTCGAAAAACGAGCAAATTAAATTAAAAAAAATTTACCTGAACCTTAGAGGAGTTGGTTGATACACAAACGTTGGTGTACTTTAATTTTAAGAACATTATTAACGTAGAAACTCGGGTAGCAAAATTCATTAAAATTTCAAGGAACTGAATGTTAAAAGACACTTCGTGGGAGCTTACCCCAGTAGGTCTGGTATTAATTCTAGTCGGCTCCGTTGGGATTTTTTGAAATGAAAAATCTCTTATCACGGTAGAGGCAACCACGCTTAGCACTACCCGACCTGCACTATCAGATGATTGAGTATTTTTGGGAGCATTTATTTTTTTAATTAAATTTTTTAATGCTCTGTATAAGACTGCTTTTTCTTCCCGGAACTACTCAATTCCAGAAGGGAACCGACCTATGCTGGTGGTCTTAAGCCAACGGCAACTCCTGGGGTGGGCACTCAAGGCCTCTTTTCTTCCGGGTCTCAGGGCGTTAAGATTTTTCGGGTGTGGAGTCCTAACTAATATAAATGTGTTTGTTTTAACTTGTTTATTGTCCCAAAACGAAGCGGCGCTAGTGTAGAGCAATACGGAGATGGTTGTTGATGATGGCGGGGTGCAACGTATTTTAATGCTGGCTGGATGGTGCCTGCGTTATGGCTGAAGCGGTAGCCGACAGGTCGGGCAGAGTGTCGACCGGAATGGCGATGAGGATGGCGGATAACGTGGTGGCCAGTCTGGGGTTGGAATGGCGTCTGACGTGGTGATTGTAGTGTTAACAGCCGTCGTTCAACGTGGAAGTTTCTAACAATTTGCAACTGGTGGTATAATCTCCACTGCAGACCCGTAACGCTGGTAGATCACCTTTTCGTGGTGCGTTACGGGGTATCAGATCTACCACCGAACCTTAGTCCGAATTAATTCAAACTAGGGATCATATATGTTTTTGTAGTCAAAGGAACGTATGTTAGTCCTTATTACATTTTTTGTCTTGTGAAAAGCGACAATAATCGGATTGAGCCACCGAGGATGAGCTTGGAATAAGGAAAACATTATCAGTCTTACTTTATGCGAATTTTCATTTTCTGTTTGATGTTCTATAGTTTGAAGTGGTTAGGACTAGGATTCTGATGCATGGTCAGTATCGGAGTCATTGTTTGTTTTGTTTGCAATGAATCCGGTTTTGACTGAAAGGGGCGCGCCATTGAAGAGTGCTGTCACTCACAAAGGGTTTAAATAGCGGAAACATTCAAAAAAAAAAAAACTCGATGAATAGTTAACAAAACAACAAAGACAAAGACAACTGTAAAAACACCAAATACTTCATCATTTCTCAATAGTGATGAAGTAACTCGACATGCACTAAACAATTTCGGTCGGTGTTCGCCAACACTAATCCTATTGTGGGACTATCGGCACTTTTATGCTGTTCGTCTCTCGCCTAAGGATTGTTTGCACCAGATACTCATTGGATAAATTGTGACCAATACTAGTGTTACTATTCATTTTCGTGCGAGGAATTGAAATTTTTGCGGACTTACTTCCCTAAATTGCACTGTTCGAACAAAATGAAAGCAAAAAGATGGTGGATAGATGTATGGCCATACAAAAACTAACAAAATTCAAATAATTTACACACTAATTACAACGATTTATAATTCAACTTATAAAGAAAAAAAAGGGAACAAAATTGGAAGAGAAAGGAAAAAGGATATATTGCACCTACTTTTACCCGGGTTTCTGGTATGGGAGAAGGGCGGGCGTCGCTCCTCGGCGCCGTTTGCTGCACGGCGAAGATGATGCGCCGGTCTCTCGTTGTCGGACTCCGATGCTTCTCGGATTCGGCGATGATGCTGATGCGCCGGCCTCTCGCTTATTCTCTGCGGGACGAATCAACTTTACCGACACAGAACCACGTGGCGTAATTTGGCAGTGCACCTGTTGACTCGAACGGACGATCAGCGTCGCGGTGATGCTTTAACTATTGGCACACGGAGATTTTGCTTCGCCGGCGGAACACACTTGGGTTACTTGGACACTGCACGGCAAATATTTCGTCACTGTAGGTAATGTTTTTGAAACCGAATAAGACCCGGATCCATCGCTACATGGGGTTTCTATCTTGTCGCTGGCTACACACAGTCTCGGGATCCTTTGTATGGTGACGGTTGAACAACGTTAAAAGAAAGCTTGGTACAATTTGTTGTTTGGTGTCAGGGGGTATAGGAGTATATGGAGTTCACAATTTAAATTCAAATTTTTAAAACTAGTATTTACATTTTTTTTTGGGAAAGAGGACACCACGGAAAGGGATGGGATAGGATAAGAGAAATTTTATTTAATTCGTAGTTTGATTCTATGACCAACAAAATACAAAATATTATAAATAAGATTTAGGAAAACATATGACCAATTCTTTATTATAGATCGATCAGTGCAAAAACAATATTGGAACCTATATGAGAGGTAACAATTAGCCCGGAGTTCGGGTAAAAAATAATGAAGTTAGTTTTTTTTAAATTTCTTTTCCACGCAAATGTATGTTTTTTTTTAGCACTGATCCGGTTGGACATATGAGCTGAATATGAGAATATGCTCTACCATTCTTCTCTTCCAGATTCAGTTTGATTTGACGGAATGATTACTTCCCTAGGGAATCTTTTTCGTCAATTCACATGAATTTGGAAGACTGAACCTAAAACTATACGTTCGTCATTTTATGTCTTCACTCAATCTGTCCGGTGGAATTATATTGGATTAGAAGGACCAACTAGGTAAGAGTGAACCTGATTTTCAATGATCTTTACTTTTTAATCTACTTAATCTCAATGGTGGGTGAACCTTTGAACCTCTCAATTGATGGGTGAACCTGGTTATTCGGGATCAACTCCATCTCAAACCGGAAATACTTAATAGTGAACTCTTTTGGGATAGGAAATTTATCTGTTTAGATTTCTTGTGAATCTGGACTGAGAAACATAAGGACCACTTTTCTCTTTGAAATTCAGTTCGGTTTATTGAAATGATTACTTCCCGAGGAAATCTTTTCATCCAGATCTCGTGAATTTAAAAGACTCTCTGTTCTACGTTGCGATCTAGCCAATCTTACAGCCTAGAGGGTCTAAATTATATATATTCTATATAATAAGCTGTGCGATAGCTGATGGAATAATTTTCATGGTATTTGATGGTTTAGTGTGATTTGCAATATCTGGTTTCGTCAGAATAAATAGCATATTATCTCCCTCACTTTAACTAAGACAAACCAGAATTAATTATCTTACCGTCAACGTTCGTTGACTAGACAACTTAATTAAAAAAATATCTAGATTTGAAAAGATGAAAATACTTATTTCATCACCTTTGTCTCAACCGCTTTGGTTAAATTAAATAATATTTCCTAATTAGCTACACGTTGAATTTTCAACATAGAACCATTGAATCAAGATTTATTATGCCAGGGCACCCTATAACTAAGTTGTTTCCTCGAACACATAGCCGTCTCTGACTTCAAGAGCGGCTGGGTTCGAATGATTGAAACAATCAACTTCAAAAATCATCTCTCTGAAGTGAATTCCTCGGAATTCCAACGAGAGGACATTTTGAAAAGTTACGCTAGTTGAATTTAATACTACTATCAAATCTACCATCTGAACTGAAATCGTGAGAAATGTCAAACTACTGTTTACGCTTAGTGTGAGGACGACGTGCTGGAGATTGGATTGGACAGCGCAACAGCCAAAAATAACCCGGAATCCTCGTCCAAGAACATGCCATATTGGTCAAGGTCAAGGACAACGAGGCTCCCCACAATCCACCAACTGGCTGCTAGAGCATATCCCAGGCGATGGTGAAAAGGGTTCGTGTGTTGTTCGTTCAAGTTTTTCTTTTTCTGTTTGGTGTTTTGTTTTTTTTTTGTGTTTTGTTTTTTTTTATGCGGCTTATGTGTGATGTGCCGAATAAAAAATTTCAACCGACAGTGATTTTATTACGTTATCCGGGTTTCAAATGCGACGCCGGCCAGACGCCGAGGGATTTCCTTGCCAAATCCTCCAGTTCATATGAGAAGGTGCCGAACTTCTTTTTTACTTTGCATGGGAGAAACTGAGCTGCATATTTTGCATTGAAGTGGGCAACTGCTTTTGCTCGATGCTTATTCTACCGCCAGACTTCGGCAAATTAATGGCATTCCAAATGCGAATAACCGTTTGCTGGATCTATGTTTCATTAGGGAAGAATTGGGTCAAAGATGTTCCGACACCGACACCGCTTGTCAAAAGCTGCAGAAATCATTCCCCTCTGCTACTGACACTTGAGTTTAATCCTAAGTACAGCTTCCATGACAACATCGAAAACGTTTATTATGACTTCGAGGAAATGAACAACTTTCTCGTCGGCGTGAATTGGAACACGACTCTTGCAAACGGAGATGCGAATTTTGCTGCTTTGACTATGTGTGGTATTTTGCCAACGCCGTTGATCAATTCGTGCTTAAGAAACTCAACCGTAAGTTGGGAAACTCAACCGTGCTTGGTCTAATTCCAACCTCAAACATTTGAAACGAGTTAAAAGGGCTGCTCTGAGGAAACACAGCGAATATCGCACCGATTCTACGAGGACAAACTACGCACGCGCCAACGACGATTACAAACACCTCAATAACAGCCTGTACAAATCTCAACAGTCTCAATTGCAGAGTCGTCTCAAAACGAAACCGAAGAGCTTTTGGCGGTGTAGTGGCAAGACCCTTTCGAGGAAATAGGATAACCCCGCTCGCAGAGTTCTCACTGCTGAGTGAGCTGAGTGTAGATGTAAGGCATGCGAGATGTATTCAAATAGGAGAAATATATGTGAGTTTTAAAGAGTCTACAAGCCAACTCGGACGTATTTATTTTAGGACAGGAAGTCCATTGAAAGCAATGAGGTCTATACAGGTGGCGTAGAGCATGGTGTTTGTCGGTATTAGTAACGAAAAATGAGTAAACAATCCATGATTTCGGGTAGTGACGTAAAACTCCAAAAACAAGCGAATGATAACAAAGCAAGTTTAGTTTTGTCCGCATCCTTTTAGTGCACAAGAAGGCATTTTTCAGCCGAAACCTTTTAAAAACTACACCAATTACCGAAAATAAACATTCCACCTTGTGATTTGCTGCTATTGTAAATTGATGTTTTTGGAGATCTACGTCACGCATGTTTACAAAAAACAGGCTGTGCATCATCTCACGAGCACAATGGCAGTATTTTGCATTACACTAATACAACTTAACCGTTTCTTCTCCACCTGTATAGACCTCATTGCATTGAAAGAGTTTTCTCAAGTATAATAGTGGCGACGAGGTAGAATTTTATTTCAACTCCCGTGCATTTCACGACCGTCGGCAGGTGTGCTTTTGGTGTGGATTATTCGGCGTAAGTTGAAGTTGATGAAAAATGCGATATAGCGTAAATCGAAAGATTTTTTTTGTATCGTTTTGTGTTCACCATTTGTGTAAACTCGCGTGCAAATTGATAAGTGCATAAAAAAAAATGCTCGTCATGCTTAGTGCTTGTGGAGTGAATTAATTGATTTCCCTTTTCACTTTTGGCAAAGTTTTGGCCTTGGAAAGCTGTATTTCCAGTAAATTTGGCATAGTCCATTTCCACCTTTGTGAGAGAGCCGTACTATTTCATATTAGTACATTTTTTTTGACGTAGGACTTACGTCTCTCTTTTCTATTCCTGTATAGGGGCGCCGTTCTAAAATTTCTGAAATCGCAAGCGTTACGCGGGTTTGGAGACTTTGAACGATAATATCTCCTCTCTGGCCCACAGACATTTTACGATAAGTATTTCATTCGCAAGGTAGAACATCAACGCTGAATCTCTGTTGCAAACTTTATTCATAATGTTTGTTTAAACTAATTAAAATGTACTTAAAAGAAAAATGTCTAAACGCACAACGCTATTGGTCGAAAATGACATCATGTTTGCGCCTCGCTCTGATTGGTTCATACTGCCACAGTTACCGTGCCAGCGAATTTCAAACATGTGGGGACGACCGACCAATCATCAGTTCTCGCTGTGCATCCGTATGCGATAGACGTGTTTGCGGAGCACGTTGGTAGAAAACGCCGCCCGTGAACACAAGAAGAGCATAATCATCCCACGTCACCTGCAGCCGCAACGACGAGGAGCTGAACAAACTTTTCTCCGGTGTGACCATTTCACAGAGTGGTGTCCTGCAGCCCAAGAAGACTGAAGAAAATTTCAATCGCGAACCATGTTATCAACTAAAATCCGTCCTTTTCAGGACGATCAAATCAAGTTGCCAACTAAAGAGTATGTTTGATAGAAATTTCTCTTGAGCTCATCGAAATTTTCATTACCACGCACCGGCTCAATATGGCATTGAAAAAGCCGCGTCTCGGAGAAAATGGCCAAATCAATCGCCCACACCATCTTCGTGGTCAAGTGGTTAGCGGCGTCGCCCGTCGTTCATTGCCATGGAGTGAGGGTTCGATTCCCGCTCCAGCCAGTGGAACTTTTTTGCAAAGTGAAAATGTCCAGTTTAATCCACTGGGTGTTAGGTTAAGTTGTTCGTTGTAATTCGCTCTATGGTCAATGTTCAGTCTGTACAATCTCGAGTGAAAGACGTTGCAAATGTCAATTTTTATCGTAGTATTACGTGCTGCCAAACATTCAGGCCATCCTGCTGCCCAGGAAGACCGAGAAAAAATTTCAATCGCGAACCATGTTCCGTTACCAACTAAAACCCTGTATTTTCAGGACGAACAAATAAATTTGCCAACTAAAGAGTATGTTTGATTGAAATTTCTCTTGAGCTCATTGAAATGTTCATTACCACGCACCGGCTCAACATGGCGTTGCTTGAAAAGCCATGTTCTGGAGAAAATGAGCAACATTTTTTATTAGTATCCATATATAAATCTCTATTTGCCATGTTAAAACTAGCAAGCACGTTGTACATTCAACAAACGAAATATTAACAGTTAATTTGAACGGAACTGCAGCACGGCAGACCAATTATGTGTTTCACATATTCAGTTTAGGGGGTAGGTTAGCTTCATTGTAGTTCTTGTTATACATAGGTTCATAGTGGATTAGGTGCAGATATTAGATTAGGTTAGTTGCAGGTAGTTTTAAAATGTGAGTTATAATTTTTCTGGCCAATATTTACAAACTATTGTTTGTATTGTTACTATTGTTATGCAGTTTCAGAAGCAAGTGTGTCTAAATCTCAACTCTCTTGGGATAGGGTTCTAAGGCCCTGACAAGGGCCGGTTTTTTGTTGCCTGAGTAGAAAAGATGCGATTTTAACCTCTGAAACCCCTGTCGCTCTAAAGAAAACTAATGATTTTATTTCCACGCTGCTGTCTGGCGTAACAACTGAGGCCCGTCCCCTTTTGTAAAATTTGATTTGCATTGCCTTCGTTGAGAACCCCCTTCTTGTCATGTTATGATATATGCCATTATGAAAAACAGGCCTGGCATTCCCGTTAAAACAATAAAGAAGAAGAATAGTAATCATTCGTTATTGGATCATCGACACGTTCAGACGTGTGTATCCCGCTCTCGTGATAAAAAAGCGCTTTTCCGAGACGTTCCGAGTTTTTGGCCCTGATGCTGGAAATCGAGTAGACGCTGATGTGGCGCTTGACGTGGCTGGCACGTCCGCTAGACGAGGCAAACGGAAGAAGCCCGACGTCGACGCTGACGTAAATCATCCCTCCGTAAACAACTAAAATCTGTCCTTTTCAGGACGACCAAATCAATTTACCGATTAAAGAGTATGTTTGATTGAAATTTCTCTTGAGCTCATCGAAATGTTCATTACCACGCACCGGCTCAACATGGCGTTGCTTAAACTGCCGCGTCCCGGAGAAAATGGTCAAATCAATCGCCCACATCATCTTCGTGGTCAAGTGGTTAGCGGCGTCGCCCGTCGTTCAAGCGGTTGTTGTCATGAAGTTGAGGGTTCGATTCCCGCTCCAGCCGGTGGAACTTTTTGCAAAACGAAAATGTCTAAACTGGTCTACTTGGTGTTAGGTTAAGTTCTTCGTAATTCGCTCTACACTCAAACTAATAAAGTAAGATTGTTATACAATTTCGCTTGATTTTGTTCCATTTTTGCTATTGATCGTAAGTTGGATGAAAAATCTAACATTAGTTGTGGGCAGAACAGCAACAGCAATTCGCAATGAAAAATTGAACGTGTGCGTGAGATTGTTCGCAGTGATATTTAGTTGATGAGTAAGAGATGAGTGTTCGAAAGTCAGATGGCTCACAAAAATAAAATCTACATATCAAGATCGAGATACAGACCAGGACCGCTACTAGCTCGGCGGTTCTTGATGGCAACCAATTAGCCACTTTGACAAGGTAAGAATGTGGGAATAGAAACCCAACAGTTAGTTCACTTGGCGAGGAATTCAGGGTGCAGCAATGAAGCAAATGGACATATTTTCCACCAAGCTATGTGCAACCTGTCGCTAACAAACTTGCATGGCATGGCATTGTTTATTTCATAAAACGCTTTGTCGATGATCAGTGAGAACAAACATAGAACACTTGACGGCGGCAATAAAACAGTGGCCAATGGCGTTGCGGCATTTTGTGATATCGACTCATCCATATTGTATATTGTTGGTGTATGTTGGTGATGATTGAATATGGAGCCTACAGCGATAAAATTGTTTCGAGCTATTTTTGCTTGCCAGTCGCTTGCACACATTTGCATGGCTTCATTTGTACCATAAAACGCTTTGTGAATCAAAATGGGCGACATTGCCTTCTCTGAATCATGCGGATTTCTCAAGATATCATAGTATAAACTGCAATTGCATTTTTTACCTCCTTTTCAACTTTTGGGTATATGTTCAATCATCAGTCTATACAATCTCGAGTTAGAAACAGTGTAAATGCCTATTTTTATCGTAGTATCACGTGCCGCCAAACACTCAGGCTGTCCTGCAGCCAAGAAAAGTGATAAGAACATTTCAATCGCGAACCATGTTCCCTCCGTAAACACAGGATCCATTTCACACTTACAAGCACGTTGGACATTTTAGTTCCAACATTTGATTAGGAAGAATCTGCTTTTGTAAACAAACACTTTGTCTGCTAATTTATCGGAAGTTGTATACAATTCCTTCAAATTGAATATATCAGCGGATAGAAATAAAGCTCTTCTTCCTTAAAGAGTGCTTAATTTGTATTTGTGACCTTTTGTTCAAGAGCAAATGACTATGAAAGCCAATCTAATGTTGGCGATGATTTAACAAACAAAATATCATTAACAGTCAATTCCAGGCGAACTGCAGTTTCTATAAATTTTCGTGAAGAATCAATAGTGGAAGAAGAACTGGAGCCTCACACACCATCAGCACAGGGTTTCATGGTTCTTTAGACTGAATAAAATATAGTAGAAATTCATGAATTCGATGACATCAATTTCTTCACATCAACAGGCAGTCTTACGTCAACTTTGCAGTTATGTCACTGACATAACTCATCCTTTCGTTTTTTCAAAAAAAAAAAAAAAAAAAAAATTTTTTTATAAAACCCACATTTTACAATTTCTATAACCTTTTTTTTTTCCCCCCCCCCCAAAAAAAAAAAAAAACGCCGTTGAATCCCCCCCCCCCTTTTTTAACAACTTTGGCAGCTGAGAGCGCCGAGATTCTCCTCACGTCTCACGTCAGTGGTCTAGTGTATGACAGTTCGTAAGCGAAGTAAACAGCGAAGATTGCATTTCGAACTGCATCTCAGCGTGGGACAGTTTGAACCGGAGGACGAATTGCAAAAGTGCATTGTTTTGCTACTGCACTGGGGTGAAGGTCAGTAACCTTAGTTGGCCGCGCGCTTGGAAGGAAGAGATGGCTTGCTGTTGAAGTTGTTGGTTGTTGTTGTTGGTACAGCTGCCGCACCGAGTGCATAAAAGTGAATAGTGCTGTAACTCGCTTTTGTTTTGCGTTTGGCTGCTCACAATTTTGCAGTGAGCTTTTGGATTGTTCATTGCAGACAAACAGGTATGTGATTTTGGTTTTTATCCATTTGTTTACCTTTATTTTGTTAGTTATTTAGACTGACGTAGACGATTTCAGTGATTGATTTTTGTTTCTTTTGTGCATTTTATTTTTGCCATTAAGATGTCTTTGACAACGACGACTGAGCCATATGTGCCCGGTACGATCCCATTTTCGCAGTATTTAGAACAGCTTGAGTTTTTATTTGAGCACAATAATTACTCCGCGGATAGATACAAGGTTTCCTTTTTGGCCGTCTGTGGCACTGAGGTTTTCAATCAGGTGAAGTTATTATTTCCGGGTCAGAACGTCAGGGATCTAACCTATAGCCAAAAGGATATAGACAAAAAGGATTCTGACGTGATTCACACATATAAATTTTGGACCCGCAGACAAGGTCAGAATGAGAAATCTGAAGATTTTGTGCTTGCAGTGAAGCAGTTAGCTGAGCTGTGTGACTTTGGATTTTAAGCAGCGTGAAATTCGAGATGCACTTGTAATCGGTGTATATGACAGGCAAGTGCAACGTAGACTGTTTGATGAAGAAGAACTTACGGCGGCTAAAGCAGAAAAATTGATTGTGACTCAGGAATTGTCATCAGACAGAACTCGTTTTGTTAACCGTGGCGAGGAGAATAGGGCCAGTGTGGTAGCCAGGTTGGGTCGACGGGAGGTTCGTAGTCCGCCTAGGCAATCTTTTCGCAGCAGAAGCAGGAGTTTTGATCGCGACCGTTCTTATTATATGAGAGATAGAAGTGGAAATAAGAGAAGTGATAAGACCGATGCAGAAAAAGTTTTTACGTGCTCTTTTTGCCATTAGGCTGGGCACACACAAAAATTTTGCTTTAGATTGAAAAGAAAAAGTCCGAGGAAGACTAAACCTTTTGTAAAGTTTATCGGTTCCCCTAAGCCATCATCTCATGCTTCGGGTCTTTTCAAGCGGTTAAAACAGGATTTGGCTTCTGACTCCGAAGATGAGGAGTCACCATGTATGATGATTTCCGCCAAAAATAAAATCAATGAAACATGCTACGTGGATGTAATGGTTCAGGAAAGGCGTTTGACCATGGAGGTGGATTGTGGATCTGCGGAAAGTGTGATTTCAGAGACTCTTTTTCTGCGAAATTTTAGTAAGTGTTCCATCGAAGACAGCCGAAAGAAACTGTATGTGATCGATGGCAATAGGCTTAGTATTTTGGGAAAAGTAAGGGTATCAGTACAGCTTAATGGATGTATAAAGGAGCTTTATTTGATAGTGCTTCGAGGAGATAAGGACTTCGTGCCGCTTATGGGACGTGGCTGGCTAGATATTTTCTACCAAGGATGGCGAAACACTTTCTATCGACCAGTTATGCCCGCCAGTCATATAAATGCCATTGTCAATGAGAATACGAAGGAAGAAGCTGTTGCTAAATAAAGAGTAAGTTTCCAAAGCTGTTCGATAAGAATTTGTTGAATCCGATTGTTGGTTTTGAAGGTGACTTGCTTCTTAGAGATGATATACCTGTATTTAAGAAGGCGTACGAGGTGCCTTTGAGATTGAGGGATAAAGTGATTGAGCATTTTGATTCTCTGGAAAGAGATGGAGTTATCACTCAATTTGAGGCCAGTGAATGGGCATCTCCGGTGGTGGTAGTAATCAAGAAAGATCAGGGTATTAGACTTGTTATAGACTGCAAGGTGTCAATAAATAAACGGATAATTCCTAGCAAATACCCCCTGCCATTGCCACAAGACATGTTTGCTGCGCTCTCTGGGTCGAAGATGTTTTGCTCTTCGGATCTTGCTGGGGCGTATTCTCAGCTTTTGCTTTCAAAGCGATCCAAAAAGTTCATGGTCATCAACACTATTAAAGGCCTCTACGTATATAACAGACTGCCACAAGGGGCTTCGTCCAGTGCCGCTATTTTCCAAAAAGTAATGGACCAGGTATTGAAGGGTCTGGATAATGTATTCTGTTACCTGGACGACGTTCTTATTGCCGGGAAGGATTTCAATGACTGTAAAAGAAAGCTATTTTTAGTCCTAGAACGATTAGCTAAGGTCAATATTAAATTAAACTTTAAAAAATGCAAGTTTTTTGTTGACAAATTGCCATATCTGGGTCATGTTTTGACCGAAACTGGTCTTCTTCCATGTCCAGATAAGGTTGAGACTATTCGCAAAGCCCATGCTCCGCGAAATGTCACAGAACTTAAGGCTTTTTTGGGATTGGTGACATATTATTCTAAATTCATCCCAAATTTATCCTCTCGGGTTAGAGTTCTTTATGGACTTTTAAAAAACAACGTGCGATTTGATTGGAATGCTGAATGCGACTTGGTTTTTAATCAATGCAAACAGTTTTTATTGAGTCCAAATGTTTTAGAATATTTCAACCCAAAAAAAACCTGTTATTGTTGTATCTGACGCGTGCAATTATGGTCTGGGTGGTGTAATAGCCCATGTGGTAAATGGGGAAGAGAGACCAATCTCTTTAACCTCATTCACGCTTAACGATGCCCAGAAAAAGTACCCGATTCTCCACTTAGAGGCGCAAGCAGTCGTTAGTACAGTTAAGAAATTTCACAAATTTCTATATGGAAAAAAGTTTACGATTTATACCGACCATAAGCCACTGATCGGCATTTTTGGGAAAGAAGGTAGAAACTCTATTTCGGTCACCCGATTGCAGCGCTACGTGATTGATCTTTCAATTTACGATTACGACATCGTCTACAGACCTTCGGCGAAAATGGGAAATGCGGACTTTTGCTCGCGGTTTCCTATTTCTCAGGAGATTCCTAAAGAGTTAGATGGAGAATTCGTCAAAAGCCTCAACTTTACGGAAGATTTCCCGCTGGATTACAAAGAGATAGCTACTGAGACAGAGAAGGATTAATTTCTCCTTAATATCATGAATTATCTGCATAAAGGTTGGACGAATCGATTGAACAGGAGGTTTCAGATGGTTTATTCGCATTATCAGGATCTGGAGGAGGTTGACGGTTGCATTCTTTTCCAGGATAGAGTCGTGATTCCGGATTCCATGAAGATGGAAGTATTGAAACTTCTACACAGAAATCATTCGGGAATGCATAAGATAAAGCAGCTGGCCAGGCGGACCGTATACAGGTTCGGAATGAACGAAGATATTGAGCAATATGTTAAATCATGTCGAGTCTGCCAGGAAACTACGGCTGTTAATAAACGTCCATCATACTCTCCTTGGATTCCCACGAAGAAACCTTTCAGCAGACTCCATGCCGATTTTTTTCTTTTTTGAGAGGAAAGTTTTTTTGGTTGTAGTGGACAGCCATACCAAATGGGTAGAGCTTGAACAAATGAAAAACGGAACAGATAGCAAGAAAGTAATTAAGGTTTTCCTTAGCATTTTTTCCAGGTTTGGTTTACCTGACGTGCTAGTCACTGACAGAGGACCGCCTTTCAATTCGGAGCATTTTGTTAACTTTTTTAAGAAACAGGTTGTAGTGGTAATGAAAAGTCCAGCTTATCACCCAAAGAGCAACGGCCAGGCTGAAAGAGCGGTTCGTCTGGTTAAGGACGTTTAAAAAAAAATCCTTCTTGATCCAGAGGTCAGGTTGCTAGACACAGACGAACAAATATCGTATTTTCTAATGAATTACAGAAGCATTTGTTTGGGTTCAGACAATACATTTCCCTCAGAACGCCTTCTTTCGTACAGACTTAAGACAACGTTGGACCTGATTAACCCCAAATACAGTTTTAAGTATAATTTGACGGAACCAGACAATGATAATCGGCGTACATGTTCCTCTACTAATACAGACAAAAAGCATGACCAATTCACTAACTTGTGCAATGGAGATTTAGTATTTTATAAAAACCCAAACAAGACTGACATTAAACAATGGATACCATCTAAATTTTTAACGCACATTTCTCCTAACGTTTTACAGATTTCCTTAGGCGGCCGAATAATATCGGCACATAAGCGCCAGCTTAAGTACCTCGAAGACTCTCGCCACCGAGTTCCTCGGCGTTTTGTGTTTAAATCAGAGAGTCCAACACGGCATTCAAATGAGTCCAGCGCCAATATTGAACAACATACGCAACCAAGCAACAGCAACCGTAAAAGTCCAATTGATGACGTGTCCGATGATTCGGATTTGGATTTTTATGGCTTCGCTGCCGAGTCCTTCTTATTTGAGGAGGATGCACCCTGGATGAAACTCCAATCAGAAAACGTCGCATCGAGTTCCAGTCTTCAGATGCGAGAGAAGACCGTCCCACTTGGGGATGATCGAATTTTACGTGAAGGAATGCAACAAAGGCGTAGTCAGAGAAATCCGAAGAAAAGAAGAAGACAGGATTATATATATTATTGAATTATGTGAATAGCAGAATTATTTTGTAATGATTTTTTTATTTGTTCTTGCATGAACTTTCGATTAAAGGAGTATTGATCTAAATATTCCAAGTTTGAATGTAAAAGGTTCAGAACCTTTGTATTTTGATTCGATGTTAGTTTTTTCTAAACGGGGAAGAAGCTGTAGTGGCAAGACCCTTTCGAGGAAATAGGATAACCCCGCTCGCAGAGTTCTCACTGCTGAGTGAGCTGAGTGTAGATGTAAGGCATGCGAGATGTATTCGAATAGGTGAAATATATGTGAGTTTTAAAGAGTCTACAAGCCAACTCGGACGTATTTATTTTAGGACATGAAGTCCATTGAAAGAGGTTTCTCAAATATAATAGGCGGTTCGTGAATGAACAACGGAAGGAAATCATGAAGCTGACCCTGTCGCGGATATCGCCAACTTGTTCCGTACGCTGTTCAGCAGTGTCTTCTGCGACGAAATTCTGGATGCCGAGGGCCTTGAAGCGGCTACTAGAATTTGGCGATTACCCGCCGCTTGTCTGCATTTGGCTCTGCACTCACTATCCATAGTGATATGGTGATTTTAGCAGGGAAGCAGATGATAAGCTCAACTGGATGCGGTCCTGATGGTATTCCTTCAATTGTCCTGAAGTGATGCCTTAACACACTCGCTGCGCCCCTAAATACGGTCTTCAATTTGTCATTAACTTCCGGTGTGTTTCCTGAATGCTGGAAAGAGTCGTTTCTTTTCCCAATACACAAAAAGGAATGCAAACGATCCGGCGCCAACTATCGTGGGATTGCTGCATTAAGTGCTGTATCCAAGCTATTTGAACTAATTGTTCTTCAAAGGCTGGTCCATGACTATACACAGACTATTGCTCCTGACCAACACGGTTTTATGCCCAAGTGCTCGACGGTGACCAACCTTCCCGTATTTACATCGTTCGTCATCCGTGAAATGGAATGCGGTCATCAAGTAGACGCCATATACAGAGATCTATCAGCGGCTTTCGACAAAGCCCCTTGTTAACGGCCGTATTCATACTTCGTTCGAACGACTCAATACGAACGAGTTCGAAAAAGGTATTCTTGTTGTCGTTCGACCCCGTTCGTACGAATCCTTATACGAACGTAAACAGTGTTAGTGTTACCCGATGCACATAGACTTTTCTAAACATTTCGAAACATAGAGCAGTGCTAGATTTCACATTTCTTGGATACTCGAGCTGACAAATCAATGTAAATAATTAAGTTTGCACTGACATATCTGGTGGTACTTGAGATTTGGGCGAAAATTGTTCTGCAAATAAATTTAAATGAGAACATTTCTGGTGAACTGAAGCTCAACTTCTGAAACAAATCATACTACATGATAGAAGTACAACATTGTGGTGTTATTAGTATTCAAGATTGTGTTAAGGCTTATACTATAATTCGTCGTAGGAGTGAATTTATATTTGAATTCTTTAATATCAAATAGTAAAGTTAAACTTAATATAGGAAATTATATAGAAATTATATACAACATGCAAATCAATTCAATATTCTAAATTAAATAACTTATCTATTGCTATCAAGTTGGTTAAATTATTATTGCTATCCATTTCTACAATGTATACTTGGTATACCTAAAATATTGAATCTAATCTAATTTCTTATATACTATTTACAACCGATAGGAGAGGAGAGATAAGAGAAGACTGATATCTGGTTAGAATACAGATACATACACTGATAGGGATGTAGGATTGAGGTGGATTGTACGTAGGTAGAGAAGTCAGTAACGAACGATCTTCGATAATAAACGCATCGAATAGAAAAACGCTTTCTGTTCGAGATCCGAAAGTATCCAACTTGCCAGTGTTGAGATTTCTGTGTCCAGAGGCCAGTAGCGCCGTTAAGAAACCCTTCGTGTCGGTGTATCAGAAAAACTTTCTGAACATTGGTCCTTCGAGCCGGATACGAAGGACACTTCCCGGGACTCAGAAATTGACTTGTGATTGCATTTGCATCAGGGAAAAGGTTTGTTGTTAAGGTAAACGACTACCATTTTGTGCACCAAGGCCAATCCGACTTTGTGCAGTAGATCGATTGTTCGATTGTTAAATGGTTGTTTGCAATTTGCAAAGCTTGCCTATTATCTGAAAATAGGCAGTGAACTCTTGTGAGGTGATCGAACTCAATGTGAGGGCAACGTGGTTTGCCTAAGTGAGCTGCAAAAAGAACGTTGTCTTGTGAGCGCCGAACTAAAGTGCATAATTTCGGTGAAACCTTACGTATTTTATACAGATTGTGGACACATTGAATGAACACGTGTGCTTGGTGACTGATTGTTCAAGGCAGTTGGTGCCCAAATTTCCTTGGTGGCCGCTACGTCCGCGTCGATCGGATATCGACATCGTCGGGAAATGGCCACCAAGAAGGCGAAAGATAAAAAACTGAGAGACAAACCTACGATTCGACGTTCGCTAGTTTCCACGCTTGAAACAGTTGAGGCCTTTGTGGAGGATTATGAAGAAGATCGTGATTTCCCGCAAATTCCGGTGTGGTTGGAGCTGCTCGATCAAGCATTTCATGACTGTGTGAAAGTGCAGTTGGAAATTGAGAAGATGGACAATGGTGATTCCCCGTTGGTAAAGCACTTGCAAGAACGGCGGGAATTTGAAACACGGTACTGTGCTGCCAAGGGATGGTTGATGAATAGAAGATTGTTGGACCTCACTTCCACCATCAACGTTCACAATACTGTACAGCAACAACCGGCCAGCTTTCATCTACGGCTCCCCAAAATTGATCTGCCAAAGTTTGATGGCGATTATTCAAGATGGCTTGGATTTCGTAACACCTTTAAGTCAATGGTGGATGATGTTCACGATATTCCGCTGGTGGCAAAACTGCAGTTCTTGCTGCAATCATTGGAAGGTGAAGCACGGATGCCTTACGAGACGGTGGACATCGTGGCAGACAATTACTCGCCCACCTGGGAGGCCCTCCTCAAACGGTACGACAGTAAGCGTTTCCTTAAAAAGCAGTTGTATCGTACACTGCATGATCTGGTTCCACTCCGGAAGGAATCTGCCCAGGAATTACATAGCCTTGTAGACGACTTTCAACGCCACGCCAAGGCACTGGCAAAGCTCGGTGAGTTAGTCGAAACTTGGGACGTACCACTGGTCTGCATGCTATCCTTCAAATCCTTCAGGGACTGGGAAGAGCATGCAGCTACTACGGACAACATAGGATACGAAGCATGTATCGAATTCCTTTACCCGCGAGTACGAATTTTGCAAACAGTGGCATCAGAGATCCAACATCGATCACATGTATCACCTGTCAAGGTGGCCGGTACCCAGTCATTCAGCAAGAAGCTCTTGATTACGAAGGCGGCAGCCCATACCGCTACTACCAGCTCACGTCCAAACCCTCCAAGCTGCATTGCATGTTCGGAAAAAACATCCGTTGTTCCAATGCTCAACCTTCCAAGGAATGACCGTTGTACAACGCCGAGAATTGATCTCCCAGAAGCGACTTTGTTGGAACTGCTTCAAGTCTTCGCATATCGCACGAAACTGCGATTCAAGGTTCACTTGCCGTCACTGTCATGAGCGCCATCACACGCTGTTGCACAAAGCAACATCCAATTCCGTGGGCCAACAGGCCGCCCAATCCACAATACAGCCAACAAGTACTAACGGATTGATAAACCCATCAGCGGAGGTGAGTGTTCCTGCCCATGGAAATTCTGGATTGAAGATCGATTCGGAAAGCCACACTCCGCTCGAGCTCTGATCGATTCTGGTTCGCAGTCGAACTTCATCTCTAGGAAATTAGCACGTCGCTTATGTCTGCAGTCTGACCGAGTAAGTGTTCCCATCACCGGTATCGGAGAAGCAACCGTGACGGTTACTCAATCCGTTGTCTCCAACATCCACTCTAAGAACAACGAGTTTTCTAGCAAGTTAGAGTTCTTGGTACTACCAAAACCAACAGCAGAACTTCCCACTTCGAACGTCGATGAATCCACGTGGAAAATCCCTCCGACCGTTGAATTAGCTGATCCCACGTTCAATATTTCAGGAACAATAGACCTGCTGCTCGGAATCGAGCAATTCCACGCGTACGTCAAAAATGGGAGAATATTTTTCGGCGAAGGATCTCCAGTTCTTTTTGAAACAGTCTTCGGATGGGCTGTCATCGGTTGGCATCGGCCTGGGCGTAAGTATTTTGCGAAGGAAACAGCATGTGAGCAGCTGTATCAAGCTACAACAACTAGAAATGCAGATGGAAGGTATGTAGTATCACTGCCTAAATTAAAGATACCAACATTCAACTCGGCGAATCCCCATCCATTACCGAAAGACGTCTGCGATGCTTGGAACGTAGACTTGACCGAGACGAATCAGTGCAGGCAGCCTACCATGAATTTACGTCCGAGTACCTTCGACTTGGCCATATGCAGCGGCTTAATGATCTAGTGGACGATTCTCTGAACCACTACTACTTGCCACATCATCCTGTGTTTAAGGCAAGCAGTACTACGACCAAAGTAAGGGGCGTATTTGATGCCTCCTGCCGTACGTCGTCTGGTAATTCGCTTAATGATCATCTTATCATCGATCCGGTCGTTCAAGAGGACCTCCAGTCTATCGAAATGCGATTCCGAACAAAACCGATCGGAATTGTGGCGGACGTCGAAAAGATGTACCGCCAGATTGAAGTTCGACAAATCGACCGACCATTCAGCCGAATTCTCTTCCGAGACAAACCAACGAACCCAATCTCGACGTATGAGCTTCAGACCGTCACCTACGGTACGTCTTCTGCACCATTCCTCGCCACACGAACCCTCGTACAGCTCGCCAGCGATGAAGGCTACCCAATTGCCAAGAAGGCCGTGATCGAAGATTTTTATGTTGACGACCTCATCTGCGGTGCAGACAGTCCCGAAGAAGCCATCGAACTTCGTCGCCAGCTCAGTGCAATGTTGCATGCCGGTGGTTTTCCATTGAGAAAATGGGCCTCAAACAGCTCGGCTGTTTTGGCCGAAATCCCTCCGGACGATCTGGCTATCCAGCCGGTCTACGAATTCTCCGACGAGCAGTCGGTAACCACACTCGGATTGATCTGGGAGCCGAAATCCGATACTCTACGGTTCCAAATTCAGCTTCCCACACCTGCCGCCATCCTCAACCGAAGAAACGTCCTTTCCTATATCGCACAGATCTACGATCCTCTGGGCCTCGCCGGTCCGGTTATTTCCAGCGCGAAGCAGTTTATGCAACGTTTATGGGCGTACTCGTGGGACGACCCACTTCCTCAGAAACTGCAAGACGATTGGAAAACGATCCATCATCAACTGAATCTATTAACGCCTCCGAAAAGGCATACGGTACATGCGTGTACATGCGTTCCGAAGACGAACATCAGAACGTTTTCGTACATCTTTTAGCAGCGAAGTCGAGAGTGACACCATTGAAGACTCGCCATTCTATTGCACGTTTGGAACTGTGCGCTGCGGTGCTGTCTACGGAGCTCTATGAAAAGGGTAATGGCATCTCTCAAAATTGACCATCCTATATTTTTCTGGGTAGATTCTACGACGGTATTGCAATGGCTAAAATCACCACCTACCAGCTGGAAGACATTTGTGGGCAACCGAGTGTCCAGTATCCAGGAATCGACCGTTGGACTGCCTTGGAATCACGTACCCGGAAAGGACAACCCATCCGATGATATCTCCCGTGGCCTGACACCTGCTGAACTTCTCCACCGAGAGCGATGGTGGACCGGGCCAGCATGGCTCAGACAAAGTAAGGACCATTGGCCAAAACAACCCTTCGATTCATCATCATCCTCTAAGGTATTCGACGAAGAACGCAAGGTGTGCCTAGTATCAGTTGCTTCTGCCAGCGATACAATGTGCGAGCAACTATTCAATCGGTTCTCTTCGTATACCAAACTACGAAGATCCGTGGCATACTTCGGTACTTTCATGCGCTTCATGCATCCGCAGTAAAATACAATCCCGATGGCGCTTATGTTATGCTTCTGCAACCGTGTTTGACAAACCAGGTACGTGCCTCACCGCCCTTGAGCTGCAAGGTGCGGAACTTGCTCTCTGTCGACTTTCCCAGCACGCAACGTTCTCAACTGAATTGAAGGCATTGCGCAGCGGTAAGTTGGTCGATAAATCATCACCACTAAAATTCATCAATCCAAAACTTTCAACCAACCAATCAGGGTTGGTGGTCGACTCAAATATTTTTGCGCATCTGAAGGAATGAAACACCCCATTATTATCTCCAGCAAGCACCGATTGGCCAATTTGCTGGCCGATTATTATCACCGAAACCTGATGCACGCAGGCCCTCAGCTAATGATGACCACCATCATGCAAAAATTCTGGTTACTACGTGGAAGGGATTTACTGCGTCAAGTGTACCATCAATGCCATACGTGTTTCCCCCGAAAGCCGGTATTAATTCAACAAACCACAGCTGATTTGCTGAGTTCCAGAGTGACACAGTCACGACCATTTTCCATCGTAGGGCAGGACCCATCAAAGCATATGTCGCCGTATTCGTGTGCTTCTCGACACGTGTCGTACACTTAGAGCTCGTTGGCAACCTTTCTTCAGCAGCATTTTTGTCTGCTCTAAAACGTTTTGTTGCGCGGTGTGGTAAAGTCTCTGAACTGCATTCTGACAATGCCACAAGTTTCAAAGGCAAACGAACTAAATCAATTATACAAGCTACTGAAAACCGACGAAAGCAGCCACAAACTCATTTTCGATTGGTGTGCCAATTCCGAAATCACTTGGCGATTCATTCCACCTCACGCCCCTCACTTTGGCGGTTTGTGGGAGGCAGCGGTGAAATCCGCTAAGGGTCATCTTTTGAAGGAAATGCAATCGTAACCCAAGAAGAAACGCTGACACTGCTCGCTCAGGTTTAAATGTGCCTGAATTTCCGGCCCATTACCGAAATGTCCAATAACCCGGCGAATTTGGAGGCCCTCACACTGGGCCATTTTTAGGTCGGCACAAACATGCAGTCGATACCAGAGCCCGACTACAAACAAACACCAGACAACAGATTAAACCGTTGGCAACTGATGGAGAAACGTTTCCAGGCGATATGGAAACGCTGGAGCACCGAATATCTGCAGCAACTTCAAGCTCGTTCGACGAAGAGCATTAAACCGTCCGTCAACATTCAAGTCAGTAGGCTGGTCATCATCAAGGATGACAATCTTCCCCCAGCTCAGTGGACCTTGGGACGGCATTGTGAGGGTCGTCACCTTGAAGACTGCAACCACAGATCAAGTAGTTCGGTGGTCAAAATCGTACTCGTTCCAATGCCACCTACCATTGAGAATAACAACGAAACTGAGGTAAAAAATTGAAATTTTGTAATTCTGCTTTGCTTTCCAAAAGCCACCAAACTCAGTCTGCTCTTCCGATGTCAATCAAACTTTTGATCAACCTGTCATCACATGGTCTCGCGATCAACCGATCGCAATTCGTGAGTAGCTGTAGCCGAGTTTGTTAAAATATCTAGACTATTTTAAGGTGGCCGGAATGTTAAGGCTTATACTATAATTCGTCGTAGGAGTGAATTTATATTTGAATTCTTTAATATCTAATAGTAAAGTTAAACTTAATTTAGGAAATTATATACAAATTATATACAACATGCAAATCAATTCAATATTCTAAATTAAATAACTTATCTATTGCTATGAAGTTGGTTAAATTATTATTGCTATCCATTCCTACAATGTACACTGTTACCCTAAAATATTGAATCTAATCTAATTTCTTATATACTATTTACAACCGATAAGAGAGGAGAGATAAGAGAAGACTGATATCTGGATAGAATACAAATATATATACTGATAGGTATGTAGGATTAAGGTGGATTGTACGTAGGCAGAGAAGTCAGTAACGATTGATCTTCGATAATAAACGCATCGAATAGAAAAACGCTTTCTGTTCGAGATCTGAAAGTATCCAACTTGCCAGTGTTGAGATTTCTGTGTCCAGAGGCCAGTAGCGCCGTTAAGAAACCCTTCGTGTCGGTGTATCAGAAAAACAGATTGGTTGAAAGAAACATGGTTAAAAAGCCATTTAGATGGTACAATGCAATTTTCTTTGAATTATCTTTTTCAGGCCTAATTTATACAAGCAATTTGGTGAATTCTGATTGATTTGGTGCTCAATAACATAGAAATGATTGAAAAATTAGGTGGTATTTTTTGGGAGAAAAGTCCAAACTGCCCAAGAGTTCATAACTTAAGATCTACAGTTGTAACAGTAGCTTTATCCGCTATACAATGTTATGATATGTATTCAAACATATTCAATGAATGTCCTGGAAGACCGACTGTCATTATGAGATAATCTTGGGATATTCTATGCCAAACAAACTAATTTCACTTTGTACAGCCCATAAAGCTATTGTTGCAATAGTAGACCTTAAGTTTTGAAGGACAGTTTGAATGACCTGAAACAAACAAGGTTATGACGTCTTTGGACGTTTCAGAATATTGATTGAATATGTTCGAATATTTATCATAGCTTTGTATAGCCCAAAAGGCTACGGTCACTACCGTATATCTTAAGTTCTGAACTCAAGGTCAGTGTTTATGAACCTGAACATCTCGAGATAATCTGATGATGAGTGATGAGCTTACTGAAGCTTCACTGAATGTGTTTGAATGCATAACGTCACCTTTCATAGATTGTAAAGCTAACTTTTTAACTAACGATCCTAAATTCTGAACTCAAGGGCAGGTTTGATGACCTAGAACATCTCAAGATATCTCATTATATCGGTTGATCTTCCAAAAGACTCACTTATTTGGTTGAATACATATTGTTACTCTGTTTAGTCCAAAAAGCTGTAGATTTTAAGCTACAATTCAAAACTTAAAATCTACAGCTGTAGAATTTAAGTGTTGAATTCCAGAAAAGTTTGGATAACCTAGAACATCCGAAGATTATCTCATAATGTCGGTTGTTTTTTGCAAAATGATCAATGAATATGTTTGTATCCAAAGGGTGATCGCCTCAGGGTCGGCGTACGCGCTTTACTACCGTGTCCAAGGAATCACTTTAATACTTTTCTGAATATTCACCTACTTTCTTACTAATTAGCACAAAGGTAACAACTTCTCCCACTTCCTTACTTCCTATCTCCTACCTCTTTCCTCACTCTGTCTCACACTCCTATCGTCGAGGCCCCTCTTCCCGTTCCGCTACTTGTCCAGTGCTTCTCCTACGCTGTTTCTCGCTGTGCCTGATCTTCGGGCTAAACCGATACTCCTCCAGCTCTCAGTCCAACGCTTCCTCTCCTCCGTACTCCTCCAAGTCTCACCGATTCACGTTTTCAATGGCGTCCGCGTCGGCTCGAGATGGCATACAGAATGGCCACGTCTTCCCCAAGGCTTGAAACGTCACTAGTTCTAGACACTAGGACTCTCACGACGACTGGGAACTAACGGACGGTGGAGTTGGCTTGGGCAACCTGGACGACGGTCGGGAGCTTGACCAGCTCAGGCCAAACTAAAGGCAAACATAGGGGTCCTGGTGTTGGTAATGGGATTATGGCCGTTAGTGATGGGGCGGTTGAGATTGGGGTTTTAAAAGGTTTACCTGGATGCTCTATCCGCTTCACTTGCTTCTACTTCTCCACTTCAAGATCGATCGCTTTCCACAATGCTCTCTACCTTGTATTTTTTTCAATTTCAGTGTTAATGTCTTTACTTCAAGCGTGCTGCAGACTTAATGGCAGATAAGCGATGGCGGTTTGATCTTCAACCGACCGTTGAGGAATTTTCCTCCCATAGCATATTTGCCCCATCATGACCCCCTTTACACCACCCTAAATGGCCACCCACTCCTTATCTCCTGCGATGTCTGGTCGCAAGTAGCGGAACTGTTGATGTGTGCCTGCTTTCCTCACAGTGGGCGTTGGGTGGTGTCCAGAATATATATTTAAATGTTTTCTTGGTTTTAATTTAAAAGCCGATACATTAATTCCCGAAAATCTCACTCATCTTGGACACTTCAGCACACTCTTCCCCCGCTCGGGTAAAAAAAACTCGATGAAGCTGATTTTTTTTTTTAGTTCAATACATTAACTTTGTGACGCGTATCTCTGAACCAGAGTTTTCACTAACAAAATCCAACCTAGTCACACACTCTTTTTTTTTAACACATGTTGACTCCTGAAAATCCTAAACTTATTCAAAAATACCGAATCCAAGTTGTAAGTTAGGGAAAAAGTAGCGTTTTAGCACAGACAGACGTTTAAGCTTAAACGTCTGTCTGTGCTAAGACGCTATTTTTTCCCTAACTTACAACTTGGATTCGGTATTTTTGAATAAGTTTAGGATTTTCAGGAGTCAACATGTGTTAAAAAAAAGAGTGTGTGACTAGGTTAATCGATAACTTTGTGTAAATTTTCAAATCGCTAAACGCAAAAAAAACCGCAGTAGAAACTACCTTTTCGAGGGTTACCCAAGTAACCACGAGGCTGTAATAGCATGCATATATAGGGCATATGTATTACGTCTAGTGCATCATTGAAGTTGGACTAAAGCTGAAAAGGGCCCCACATAGATCGAACTAATGCTATATCTTTTATAATGCCATAAGACATTGCTAAAGTAGCATTATTGAATTGGTAATGCATCACTACATTCTTAAACTAATCTAACGCTTCATTACTTGACAACTGTTGAATTGATGCGATCCCGCAATACCGATATTGATTTTGGGTTGAATAAGTGCAATAATATAATGCTTGTGGTTACTTGGGTAGATTAAGCGCAAACACCAACAATTTTCACCTGACTATAAATGCGTTTGATTTTACCATGCCTGCGATTAGATCAACCATGGTGCGGTTGATATCAATATGAGGTCTGTCAAATATACCACAAATGTTGAAGGTTGTATCATAAACGTAGTAAATTTGACTGAAATTTCATGGTAGTTTTAAAGATAGGCATAGTCGGGTAAAATGGTAGGTTTTACTACAAGATTTTTTTCTGTGTAGTAATCGCTAGCGTTAGCAATCGCTTCTTCACTAACGCCACGTAGTTCATTTAGTCGATGTGCACACTGATGTGGCGAAGTTGCGGCATCTGCTAGCATGTCAAAATATCACGCCGACGTTCGCCACACAACACCCGATATTGAAACGATGTTTTGACGTGCAATTAGATGCCACATAGCGGCAACAAAACTGACAGATTTGCTTTTTGCTGGTTGCTTATTGTCATTTGGCGATTCCTTTTTAAATTACGGGCATTACGGGAGCCCTCAACCGCTCCGACCCAGTCGTGCTAATCGAAGTTCATCATCTATCTAGCATCTGTTCCTGCCATCCCAGCCATCCCGGTCCTGTGGTCGGAGATAGGGGGAGGGTCTCCCAACCTGAACTTCCAGGCAAGTATGTGTGTTATCCAAGGTATTCTGCTCCTGATGCTTTCCTGATTTCCAGTGCCGCTTCCTCGCAAGCTGATGCTTGCAGTAATTCCCGCTATTATGCCCAACCAGCGTGCTACATACCCATCACCTAACATGTTTAGCTCATTATCAACTCACATCGACCGCCACTTCAACCGGTCTGGGACGCACGTCACAAAGCAATATGGAGGCCCTGGACCCTCTTAGCCCAGCTGTGCCCACTACCGGTATCAGTGACGCTGTATTTACCCGTTCCAGCCGTCAAAGTCGTCCCGGCGCTGGGTCTAGTGACGGGGACAGGGCTCTCCAGGCTGCCATCCGTTGCCTCCTTAGCCGATTCCGTTGCCTCCTTATCGAAAGCCCTTCTGTACTACCAGAACGTAGGAGGCATTAACGGTTCGCTCGCCGAGTACCAGTTGGCATGCAGTGACGCATGCTACGATATCTACGCCTTCACAGAAACATAGCTTAACAGCAACACATTATCCAAGCAACTGTTCGATGACACGTACGATGTGTACCGACTAGATCGATCGCCGCTCAACAGCAACAAGAAATCTGGTGGTGGAGTCCTGCTTGCCGTGCGTTCAACGTTCAAATCTCGCCTCCTGAAGCCTCCCGAAAACTCAACGGTTGAACATCTCTGGGTGGCAATAACCACCAAAACCGGAACATTGTTTATGTGCGTGGTGCATATCCCACCTGATCGTGTCAACGACAGCAGCCTCATCGTTAAGCACACTCTTTCTTTGGATTGGATCGTGTCACAAATGGGTCCCAGCGACAACATCGTCGTTCAGATTTCAGATTTCAACCTCAGCACGATTTCATGGCATGTCGATACCAACGGCTTTCACTATCCAGATACTTCATGTTCGTCATTCAGACCAGCATCTCTCTCCTTGCTTGATACTTATTCTACCGTAAGACTTCGGCAAGTTAATGGCATTCCGAATAACAACAATCGTTTGCTGGATCTATGCTTCATTACTGAAGAACTGGGTCAAAGATGTTCTGTCATTCAAGCTCCGGCACCGCTTGTCAAAAGCTGCAGAAACCATTCCCCTCTGACGCTGGAGTTGAATCCTGAGTACAGCTTCCATGACAACTTCGAAAATGTTATGATTATTACGACTTCAACCATGCTGACTACGAGGGAATGAACAACTTTCTCGCTGACGTGCACTGGAACACGACTCTTGCAAACGGTGATGCAAATTTTGCTGCTTCGACTATGTGCTGTATTCTGCTTTATGCCGTCGATCAATTCGTGCCTAAGAAAATCAACCGTAAGCCTCCCAAACCTGCCTGGTCTAATTCTGACCTCAAACACTTGAAACGAGTTAAAAGGGCTGCTTTGAGGAAACACAGCAGATATCGCACCGATTCCACGAGGGCAAACTACGCTCGCGCCAACGACGATTACAAATACCTCAATAACAGCTTTTTGTTTTTTTTTTCTATTCCGTGTCGGGTATTTTCGTCACTGCGACCAATTTTTAGATCTATTGTGACATATCCCCTTTTTGTTGTTGCTTTAGTTATTTTCAGCATGACGCATCACTATTGATAGAAATGATCGTCAAAGTCTGACCTAAAGCATTGTCCCTTGTGCAATTGAAACTGATGGGCGTCAATAACAGCTTGTGCAACGCCCATCAGTTTCAATTGCAGAGTTGTCTCAAAACGAACCCGAAAAGCTTCTGGCGGTTTGTGAACGAACAACGGAAAGAAACCGGCTTACCCTCTACTATGACTGATGGCACTCTTGGAGCTGACACTATTGTGGATATCACCAGCTTGTTCCGTACGCAGTTCAGCAGTGTCTTCTGCGACGAAATTCTGGACGCCGAGAGCCTCGAATCGGCTACTAGCAATGTTCCCCGTATGTCTGTATTTGGCTCTGCTTTCACTATTCATAGTGATGTGGTGATTTTAGCCGGGAAGCAGATGAAAACTTCAACTGGATGCGGTCCTGACGGTATTCCTTCAATTGTCCTGAAGCGTTGCCTAAACACGCTTGCTGCGCCCCTGGCTACGGTGTTCCATTTGTCTGTAACTTCCGGCGAGTTTCCTGAATGCTGGAAAGAGTCATTTGTATTCCCAATACACAAGAAGGGATGCAAACGGTCCGATGCCAACTATCGTGGGATTGCTGTACTAAGCTCTGTATCCAAGCTATTTGAACTAATTGTTCTCCAAAGGCTGGTCAATGATTATTTACAGACTATTTCTCCAGACCAACACAGTTTTGTGCCCAAGCGCTCACGGCGATCAATCTAACCGTATTTACATCGTTCATCATGCGCAAAATGGAACGCGGTCATCAAGTAGACGCCATTAACACAGATCTCTCTGCGGCCTTCGATAAAATGAACCATCAGATTGCTATTTCTAAATACGGCAAAATGGGGGTTCACGATCAATTGTTGAACTGGCTCCGTTCATACCTGACTGGTAGAGCTATGTCCGGGAAGATTGCCGATTACGCCTCATCTAGCTTTCCGGTAACATCCGGCGTTCCTCAAGGTAGCCACCTTGGCCCATTCCTTTTCCTGCTATATATGAACGACGTGAACTTGGTCCTCAAATGCCTGAAATTATCCTACGCGGATGACCTGAAGCTGTACTACGTTATAAAATGTCCGGAAGACGCCCACTTTCTTCAGCAGGAGCTGCAAATGTTCGATAACTGGTGCCGAATCAACAGAATGTCCTTAAATGTATCCAAATGCTCAACTATCTCCTTCGGCCGAAAACGTGCAATGTATCTCCACGACTACATTCTTCGAGGTACGCGCTTGAAACGAGAAACAACGGTCAAGGATCTGGGAGTAATGCTCGACTCCAAACTGTCGTTCAAGGTTCACATTTCGTATATTGTTTCCAAGGCCTCTTCGCAGCTAGGATTTATGTTCCGCTTCGCAATAAACTTCAAGGACGTTTACTGTCTGAAGGCATTACTGCTCCTTGGTTCGCCCTTTCTTGGAATACTGTGCCATCGTTTGGTCCCCTTTCTACCAAAACGCAGTCCAGAGAAACTGTTCAGCAAAGGTTTATACGCTTTGCTTTGCGACATCTTCGCTGGCAAGACCCTCGCAGATTGCCAAGTTAAGAAAGTCGGTGCAAGCTCATCAACCTGGAACTGTTGGAAGGAAGGCGTATGGTAGCCAAAGCGTGTTTCATTGGTGATCTGCTTCAAGGAAATGTTGATTGTTCCGCTCTACTGGATCTCTAGACCATCAACACTCGACGACGAAATCTCCGTTTACAACAGTTCTTCGTTTTTCGGCACTCAAGGACCAACTACGGCAAACACAAACCTGTGCAAAGCATGTGCTGCGTTTTCAACAGCTGCTATAATGTGTTTGATTTTAATGTATCCCGTGAGGTTAATAGGCGTGGTTTCCGTATATGTCTTTGGTAAGTTTTGTTAATTTTCGTATGTAATTTATTTTTTTAAAGGGTCATTGGGATAAACATGTTTATTTGTTGACGAAAATAAAATAATAATAAAATAATTGACGGTTGCGGAATTTTACACACGCTGAGATTCAAGCTTGAATGGCTGTGGTTTTAATATCAGTCAATTTCTGGGTCGGGGTCATAAGTTTTCATCGTTGGTATACCAACTCCACTCTGTTTCGAGGCTAGGCCTCCTACTGACCATCTACATCTTGCGATTCCGGTCTCCAGCGAACTAAACAATAATAATAAACAAATTAAAAAATAATTAACAATAGCATGCATCTTTTCTTTTACAACATGCAAAATCTATATTAGTAATACATAAAGAATCCCGGAATAATATTTACAATCTTTACAAAGTTACTCTAGAGTACGGTAAGAAATATTTCTCAACCGGTTCGCAATGTTGGAGTTAGCTGCTATCAGTTATAATCAACTGTGATTATGATAACGTTATCGGTTCTTATCAGTGTGCGTGCGTGATGACTGTGAATAACCCCACTGTCTAAAGCCTACACTGTAACCGGCCAGTACCCATTAATGGGTAAATATGTACCCATTTTTCGATTGTATATGAAACTGTCAAAAAATGGGTACTTTAAAAATCAAAATAATGCATACTAAAGACCCATTTTTTATTTTTAATGAGAGATCAAAAGATGGGTATTTTTCTACCCATTAATGGGTAGAAAATATCTTAGCATTTTCCTGGCTCGCTTTGTTTATTTGAAAGTGCGTGGTTCGAAAAATAGAAAAACTTCGCGGAATCCATTCCACGAAAACGCGAAGAACATGGAAGAACTGAAGGTTAAACTGGATAGCGAAAACTTCAAAAAACTAAGAGGTACGTTAATAATTTAATATAATAATATAAAATGCTTCAATTTCATCAGTAGAATCGTTCTTCCGAGTATGTGTCTCTTCCGGGGCGTAAAATCCAAGCTTTCATCAAGTTGACGTCAAAATCATTTAAATCCTTTCAGATATATTCCACGGATATCCTCTCTGAAGGATAACGATGTGATATGGTCCACTTGAACGTCGCCGGAATCATTTAAATCCTTTCAGATATATTCCACGGATATCCTCTCTGGAGGATAACGATGTGATATGGTCCACTTGAACGTCGCCGGAATATTTGCCGGTGTGAAAACTCCCGAACGAAACTTAACATACCTGATAGGTAAAAGGTCTGAGGCTAAAGGGTTGTCAAAATACAAACACACATTCAGTTATTGTGATCTATTATGTTTATTCTAATGCTCATTATTCAATATCAAAATTAAAAACAAATCACGAAAAATGGGTATTTCGTACCCATTTCGCAAATACCAAACATTTCGAAAAATGGGTATTTCATACCCATTTCCCAAATAACAAACATTTTGAAAAATGGGTAAAAAATACCGCCACCCCCC
The DNA here is from genome assembly GCA_024533555.2 of Aedes koreicus. Taxonomy (NCBI): domain Eukaryota; kingdom Metazoa; phylum Arthropoda; class Insecta; order Diptera; family Culicidae; genus Aedes; species Aedes koreicus. The sequence continues at coordinate 160,261 of JAHHFK020000619.1, read as the reverse complement.
CGCGCGCGCCTCTTCCCCAAAAATAAAAAAAACGTTTTCCCCATAAAAAAAAAAAACCCCATAAAATCAAAAAGGGGGAAATTTTTACCCATTAATGGGTACTGGCCGGTTTCAGTGTATTGTGTTTCCAGAAAATGCACATCGTGGCAGGGATGCCAATGTTCCAGTTTAAACTGGATTCTTCCAGTTTTTTTTTACGGTAACCAGTCAAACAGTTAAATCTTCAAATCGTCCAGTTTTTCTGACTTTTGTCCAGTTTTTTCCAGTTTTTTTTTCACAACCCTGTTTGCTTTACCCATTAATTGTAGGACATTTTTTTTTAATGTGGAAAGATTCCTATCCCCTTAAAAAGGTTGCTGTGTTTTTTTTAGCGTTTATAAATCAACATTCTCTATCTTTCAACTGCAGCTTTTTGAAGTTTATCGACGCACACTAGTGAATCATTTGAATTAAAGAAGTGTGAACAAGAGGGAAACCGATTAGTTGGGAAAACAAAGATGATAAGTATCAAGATACTGATAATGAATTCCGGGAACTTAGAAACATCGACTTTGATGATTTGAAGCATGAAAATGATGCCATGTTGTTTTGGGGGAAGGTTTTAGCATTGAAAAGGTTTGAAATTTCATTTGCTTTTCGGAATCTACGGAATTTTATACCAAATAAATTAATTCTTCCTCATTCATCTGCGACGGTGAAAAGAGTTTTTTTTCGTTTACAATATAAACAAAACTTAAATTTGAAACAGTTTTGAGACATACATGATGAAGGGAATTTTAGCAACCAAAAATTTGGTACCTTTCAATCAGGAAAAATCAGGAAAACTTAAAATAAATCAACACATAAAAGTCAAAGAACAGTGAATATTTGTTATTGTTATTTGGGTTAGATTATATTTGTAATGTTTATATATTGACCAGGCGAACAAATAAATATATATTGTATTTTAAATTCAAAAAATAGTCTTGGTTGAGGTTTTATTTGTTTACACATAAATGATTAAGTCTGATTTTCAAACGACACTAAGAATGATTTAAACAGTTTCTAAAATCTATCGGAAACAAATTACTTGAAATATTATCTTTTTTTCAGCTTGGAAAACTTTGTGTCATTCCTCAATAAAAATAGCCGTGGGTTAAATGTGGTACATGTTTAATACCACAGCAGATTCAAAGATCGAAACGTCATTTAGGTCAAGCGTTATATAATAAATAAAATATCCTGTGCACATGTGGTTCCACGCATAAATAAAAACCATTCATTGACAATTCCCCATATTATTGATAACTATTTCCCATATTGTAGTGACAATAACCCTAAAGTTGATAAGTATAAATTAACAGTATCCTATACAGTTTTAACCATATGGCAGAGGCCAAATAGCATTATGCTGAATAGGCGGTTGTATTCGCTTTATTTTCGTTCTATTTTATGTCAAAATGTTGGGATATAATCCAGAATTAAAGAAATCTTACAATGACAATATGGCATACAGTAACCATTGTGTTAGTGTAAAGAATTTTTAGTTAAAATCATTACAGAACAACTCCACATATTGTAACAATATATCTTACATACAACATATAAATTGTAATATGCGACAAATGGTTTTTCATTACGTAGGCTATTTCTTGATTTTTTTTAGGATCCAGTTTTTTCCAGTTTTTTTTGTTGCATTCTTCCAGTTTTTTCAAAAAAAATATTGGCAACGCTGCATCGTGGTATGTCGCGGATTGTGAAATAATGAATTTGTGGCTGAAATCCTTGAAAACATCAAAATTTTCGAGGGATATAATATCATTTTGGTGACAAGTCGAAGTATTCTTTAGCCAATTGATCATTATGTTGTTATTTCTACTCAAAAATGTGTTGTTCTCATTATTTCACTAAAAAATCATCAACGCCTACATTGTATGATAACCCAACAACGGTAAGTATAGGAATTAAGCTAATAGGAATGCATTTTACTGTGCAGTTTGAAATGTGGTACTATTGAATAATAGACCGTACTGATGAGTTTTATCTGGAGCTATAAAGTAATGAAGAATTAGTAGTAAAGGTCATCATAAAGCTTTGGCATTCAGTATTTGTCCCCACATTCACACTCTTCTCCGCATACACAACTTCGTAATAACTGTTTATATGCAATCTCAGAAGATTGTTGACGATGCTGCATGCAAGTCAGTGAACTGCATAATGTGCATAATGGAGTAAATTAATAAGAACTAATAGTTAATTGAACCTACAGCGAAACAAATGATTAAACAAATGTAACAGTGATCACAAAATAATAATTGCTATTTATTTAAACGTTTATTTGGATAAATGCATTCGTTATAGGGGGTGCTTGTTGCATAAGCTACCTACTCTTCTAGCTGCTAGTGATTCCATCCTCGATACGAGAATTGCGCAATAGGATTCAGTGAACCTCTCCAAATAAGTTTTTAACGGATCGATTACTTTCCTCTCTATTGACCTTCCCTCACTCAAGAACCAAAGCTTGTCGTAGTACCAAGGATAATTCAATAAACATTTACTTTTAGGCCTTCAAATCTGCTGCGGAAAATACTACCAGCGACTTGCCGTTCATGTCGACTACTTTGGATTTATTTATTTAGTATCTATTTAGCAACAATGACGCATGGTTTACACTGCGGACCTAACTTGGCGTTAAAGTTTTTGCCGGCTTCGGAAAGCGAAAAATTTCGTTTATATACTCGTTGTCCGACAGTGAACGTTGGTAAGTAGCGTTTGTGGCGTAATCATATTGATGTTTTGTACTCTCATACGCTCTTTTTAGGTTTTCTCGGACAACGTCGTAATTTTTTTTACTGATACATTTCAGTTTCTCTGCTCGGTCGTTCTGTGAGAGCTTGCCTTCTTCCTCTCTACGGTGGTCAGATCCTCGAGTGATCATGTCATGACCGAAAATAACATGATGCGGTGTGAACTTCGTTGATCCATGCAGCGTGTTGTTCAAAACAAACTCCCCCACATATATTTTTTTCCCCCATTTTTTTTGCGCGGGGCGGGTGTGTACGAATAACAGAGTTTTTCTCCCTCTTCAAACCCCCCCCCGGAAGAGCATGCCCCCCCCTCCGGTCTTTGGCCTGGTTTTGGTTTTTTTTTTTTTTTTCAATTTTTGGATTTTTTTCGATAAGAAAGCAGTTGCGTTATCCGTAATCACATACTGCGGCACGGAAAGCTTACGGAACCACCGCTCTTCCAATACTGTGCACAGATTACCTGAAGCAATCTTCTTCACCAATTATCCGTCTCTTCTACTTCCAAGGCTTCAATCGATCGAGATAAAGTATCCGAAAAAATATTTTCCTTCCCTTTTTTGGTGTTTTATCTCCATATCTAAATGCTGCAGTGTTATGAACCATCGGCTCAAGCGAGATGACGATCTCCATTTGGCTCTCATTATAAAAGAGAGCGCCGATGAATCCGTGATGAGCGTGAAATGCGTTCCCTCGATATTCCCCCCCCCTTCCCCCCCACCCCCCCCCCCCCCCCCCCCGCCCCCCCCCCCCCCCCCCAATCCCCCCCCCTTCCCTTCTTTTCCTCTTTTTTTCTCCCCCCCCCCCCCCCCTTTTTCTTTTTTTTTTTCAACAAATCTTTTAAAGGTGCGGTGAGTTCGCTGAACTTGTCGATAAACCTGCGGTAATAGTTCACCATACCGAGGAGTCTTCTTAATGACCTTACGGATTTGGGTGCCTTAAAGCCCAGTGTTGGGGAACGCAATTTACCTCCACCTTCGATATTGGTTGGTGCTCCTCAACACTCGCCGGTGGTTGATGGAAAAACCACAAAACAGCTGTGGGTTACTGCTCACCCAGCCAATTGGTCGTACACAGTTCAGGGTTCTTTCTTCCCCTTATAAACAACACATACGTTCTATACACAACTCAACTAATGGTTTATTCTCACATTTAATTATTACGAACTAACGAGATTTATTACACTAAGCACATACAACACATTTATTCTAAACTTCTAACACTTAACGGCTAACACATAATTGAAAACTTATTAACTACCCGCGCGGCCTCCACACTCGATCGGTGGTCTGTTGATATCTGCCTCTTACCCAAATCCACTCTCGTCATCAGCTGACTGCTGTCGCCCGTGCGATGTTTCCGATCGGGTCGATGAGTGACCACTCATGATCACCACTGTTCGCACGCACTCCCGCTCTGGATATCGGCAGCCTCTTCGATGACGATAGACACAAACAGCAACACACGATTCAATCGCTCTCCATCGGATTGATCGGTGACCCATATTCTGCTCGGTTTGGTGTCTCTGCAAAGTAGGTCACATTTGTGCATCTCGAGTACGGTGATGTAGTTAGGCGGGGCTACTTCCAAACATCCTCACCCACCCTGAAATATCTGATTTCTGAAAATAGAAAATCCTCTTCTTTGGGAATAGGAAAGGAAAGGGTGTGGATCTATCTATGCTGATGACTCATTAGATTGCTGATTCTGCTCAAGGTCGTGAATAGGCAGCAAACACAATTTCTCTACTGGACGTTTCATCAACCCTGTTGCAGTTTTGATTGTTACGACACGAACCACTCCATCGGCTCCCGGATGCAGTTCAACAATCCTTCCCATTCGCCAACTCATCGGCGGCAGATTATCGTCACGCACGACAACCAGTTTGCCCACTTCGATTTTGATCGCTGGTTTCCAGCGTTTCGACCGGCCTTGCAATTGGCACAAATACTCCCTTCGCCATCTTCTCCAGAAATCTTGAAGCAGCCGTTGAATTAACTGGTACTGATTAAGACGGTTCAACGCAATTCCTTCCAGATTCGGTTCGGGCATTGACTGTAAGGACGAACCAACCAAGAAATGTCCAGGCGTCAGAGGCTCAAAATCAGTGGGATCGTCGGACATGGGTGTTAAAGGTCGAGAGTTGAGACAACCTTCAATCTGTACCAGAAGTGTTGCCAAATCTTCTGTCAACAAAGGTGTGGCTCCTATTACCTTGATTAAGTGGGTTTTAGCTGATCGCACCGCTGCCTCCCACAATCCCCCAAAATGCGGTGCACTGGGTGGACTAAAATGCCAATGAATTCCATTCTCAGCGCATTCCTTGATCACTCCTTCGCGGTGCTCCTTGCTCCGTAGCAATTTCGCAAAGTCCTTCATCGTGTTCCTAGCACCAACGAAGTTAGTTCCATTATCGGAATACAGGTCCGAACATTTTCCTCTCCTCGCAATGAAACGCCTTAGAGCCTGCAGGAATCGTTCTGTGCTCAAGTCAGTTACCAACTCTAAGTGAACCGCCTTTGTACAAAGGCATATGAAAACTGCAGCATAAACCTTGATTACCGGTCGCCGGGGGGCTGGTCTTACATAAAATGGACCAAAATAATCCACACCAGTCTTCGAAAAGGGCCTAGACATGGTGACTCTCGGCGCTGGCAGTTCTCCCATAAACTGCTGAGCTAGTACGGGTTTGGCACGAAAGCATTTTAGGCATTGATGAACGATGTTTCTTGCAACGCTTCTTCCTCCTAACGGCCAGAACCGCAGACGAACAACTCCGAGCAGCAGCTGCGGGCCAGCATGCAACAGCTGCAGATGATAATGTTCAAGTATCATTCGGGTAAGTTTATGCCGAGCAGGAAGAACCATCGGGTGTTTTGTATCATCTCGTTCTGAAGAATGACCTAGACGACCTCCAACTCTAATGACTCGTTCCTCGGCAATATACGGGTTGAACCAGCGAAGTGGTGATCTTCTGGATACTGATTCTCCCTTTAAAAGTGCCTTCCATTCATCAGCAAATACTTCCTGTTGAACACGTCGAACGATTGTAAATTCTGCCTCCTTCAGTTCCTGAGTTGATAATGACTCCGCCGATACTCCCTCTCGAAGATTATTCCGTAGTATTTTAATCAAACGTAGCCAGATCGCTGTTTTCCGAATGAGATTGGAATACGATGCAAACATTCCCAAGTACCAATCGGTGAATTCCGTGCTCACCGAAGCTGTGCAAACCGCTGTGCGTCGTGCTTCGTCCTCAGACTCTTTCGATACGAATTCGTTAGGTGATACCGGCCAACAATCCGGAGATTCCTTCAACCAATCTGGTCCCTCCCACCAGAAGGTGTTATTGATAATGTCACCCGGTGAAATTCCTCTGGAAATCAAATCCGCAGGGTTTTGTTTGCCTGAGACGTGCCTCCATTTTGATGGATCTGTGAGACCTTGGATTTTTGAGACCCGATTCGCGACAAAAGTTGTCCAGACGTTTGGAGAGGCTTGTATCCACCGCAAAACACAAGTTGAGTCCGTCCAAAAATATGCAGAAGCGGGAATTCTCATAGAATCTCGTATCTTCTCATATAATAACGCCGTCAATAGTGCGCCACACAGCTCCAACCTTGGAATTGACTGTGTCTTCAGTGGTGCTACCTTAGATTTGGACGACACCAGTCGAACCATGAGGTTTCCTTCCGAATCCTGGCTTCTTACATAGACACATCCTCCATATGCCTTACTCGAAGCGTCGGAAAAGCTGTGAAGCTCGATCAACTTCGCTTCAGGAACAATAATACAACGATCAATGTGGATATCGTTGAATAAAGGAAGCTCTATATAGTATTTCCTCCACATCTCACCCACCGTCGGAGGCAGTAACTGATCCCAGTCCAATGGTTCGTCTTTTTCGTTCCTGATCACCCATAGAAGCTGCATGATGATTTTGGCGGTAGTGATTGCAGCTCCAAGTAGTCCTAGCGGATCAAAAAGACTGGCGATCACCGACAGAACCTGACGTTTGGTCGGTTTGTTTGCAGTATTCCATTCCGGGATGTTGAACTGAAACCTTAGTTGATCGGTGATGGGCATCCAAGTCAACCCTAAGGTTTTAACAGTCGGATCAGGGTCTAGATTAATCCCTTCCGACACTCGAATCGCCAGACAGTCCTCGGAGACACCTGCCAATACCGATGGATGGTTCGATGCCCATTTCCGAAGATTGAAGCCTCCCTTGGAAGTTATCCCGTTGAGTTGCTCACATAACTGCCGTGCAGCTTCCACCGTATCCGCTCCAGTGATAACGTCGTCCATGTACGTATCCTCCGTGACCGCCCTCGCAGCCATTGGGTAATTTGTTCCCTCATCTATTGCAAGCTGATTCAATGTGCGCGTTGCTAGAAACGGCGCAGGCTTCGTTCCGTACGTGACAGTATTCAGCTCGTACACGTCCACTGGATCCCCTGGATTGAAGCGCCACAGAATGCATTGAAGCGGTCTGTCCTCCTGTAGAACCAAAATTTGCCGAAACATTTTTTCTACGTCGGCTACCAGCATGATTTGCCGTACACGACTTCGTAACATGATCGATCGTAAGTCCTCCTGTACAATCGGTCCCACCAACAGAGCGTCGTTGAGCGAAACGCCAGATGACGTCTTGCATGATGCGTCGAACACCACACGAACCTTGGTGGTGGAGCTGGATTCCTTAATGACGGGATGATGTGGCAGATAGCAACGTTTTGCGTGATCAGCCGTATTCTCAATCTTCGTCATATGCCCCAATTGGATGTATTCCATCATGAACTGATGGTACTGTTCTCGCAGACCAACATGCCTCGCCAATCTGCGTTCCGTGCCTTGAAGCCGCCGGAATGCGATGTCCCTTGACTCGCCCATCCGGGAAATTGCCTCTTGATCCTTCGGCAAGGAAATAGAATACCGACCGTCAGATTCCCTGTGAACCGACTTCCGAAAGATGTCCTCACATCTTCTTTCGTCCGACGACAGAACCTTGGAACAGCCAACCTCTTCGCTAGCCCAAAACCGTGCGACTAGCTCCTCTAGCCCTTGTGTAGTTGCCGTACTACAATTGATGCTAAGACCTTCATTTGGATTCAACAGACCTCCACAGACGACCCAACCGAACACTGACTCGTTTAGTGTTGGTAATTGATCTCCGAGTGGGATTCTTCGCCCAGATTCGAAGAAATCGAAAAAGGATTCGATGCCCAATACCATATCCACTGAGCTGGGATTGAAAAACGTGGGATCTGCCAGGTTGATCCCGTTGGGCACCGTCCAACCTTGGGTATTCACCTTTGCCGTGGGTAAATTCACCGTAACCCTTGGGAGAACCAGGAACTTCATGTTCTGCGAGAAAGCCGTAACTCGCGAACGAACCATCGCTGAAATCTGGTATTTGACCCTTGTAGCTGCTTGGCCAATACCGAGTACCGAAATGTCCACCTTCTTCCGGTGCGTCTTAATGCGTTGACTCAACCGCTCAGCAATAAAATTGCTCTCGGAACCGGAATCCAAAAGAGCACGAGCCGGGAACTGATTGCCCTCATCATCTTCCACAATAACGACAGCAGTAGCCAGCAAAACCTTGGAGAAGAACTGTTGAGTGGATCCGGAGACTATTGTTTCGTTGGCTGCCATATTGACCACCTGAGAGGATGATGGATTTGATGCTTCACTAGATTCCGTTTGTGAAGGAGAATTGTTGTTTCCAGCCATAGCTGCGATCTTCGCCGATCCGTACTTCTTCTGTTTAAAGCACACCATAGTATGATGCCGACCCTTGCAGCTACGACAAAAGTATTTTGAGGGACATTCGCTTGCTAGATGCCCAGATCTGAAGCAATTTCTGCATAGGTTGTTTGACCTCAAAACCGCATCTCTTTCACGCACCGACAACCGTTGAAAGGAAGAACACAGGTAGAGTGGATGGTTCTCCTCACACAGTGCACATCGCCCTCGAGACGATTGCACAGAACCGTAGCTGGCCTTCACAGCTGACGATTTCTGTCTCGTCGGTTGTTGCAATTGATGAGAAGTCTTATTCTCTGAAGCCCTTATTGGTAATGACTCCAGAACCCGCATCCTACGGTGCAAGAAATCCGAAAGATCTGCTAGTGTGTCTTGGTCCTTGGTCGAGGAATGCTCCTCCCAACCTCGGCGAGTTACCGGATCCAATCGGGTTGTGATCAAGTTGACAAGCAATAAATCCTTATAATCCTCGGGCTTGATCACCTGGTCCAAGTTCTGCACAACTCTCTCAAATCCATCGGTCAGAATATGCAGATCCTCTACTGATTCCTTGGACAAAGTTGGCAAATTGAACAAAGCTTGTACCTGTCGTTTTCTCAATTGCTTGCTGTTATCGTACCGCTTTAACAGCATGTCCCACGCTATCTGGTAGTTAGCCTTCGTAATCTTCAACGAATCGATCAGGCTCTTTGGTTCTCCCTGTAAGCATCCTTTAAGATAGTGGAACTTTTCCACTTCCGGCAGATCTGTCTTCCGATGGATGAGTGAAGTAAACAGATCACGAAAACTGATCCATTCATCGATGTCTCCGTTGAAAACCTGGAGCTTGATTTGAGGTAAACGCACATGATCAAGAGTTCCTTGCCCGTGAATCGCCGTTTCATTAGCTCGCATGGAATGTTCAACTTCCTCTGGGTCCTGCAATTCCTTGGCTCTATCCATCAAGAACGCCTTACAATTGTAATATTTGCCACTATAAGCTAACCTAGCCTTATCAACCACCTGATCCTCATCCTCGAAATCGTCATGAGCCTGAACTTCTACCAAAAACTCCTCATATTTCTCCCACAACTCATCAATCCTTTGCAACCGGACGTTGACCTGACTTGCTGTAGTAGTAGTCGGAAAGTCGTCCACGAAATTCCAAATATCGTCCAAGGAGGTTTGGATGTTCTTAAGCTGGACCATCAACAGCTTGAGGGATGGCGGCTTCTTGTCCCGGGATGGTGCCATGGTTGATATACGTCAACGAACCGATAAATACAAAAGTTGAATGGTGTAGAGATCTGAATGTCCAAGGCTTCGGTGGGCATATACTGTTGAAGCCTACCTGAGAGAACAAATGCTATACCAAGATCCACTACAACCAGTCAACAAAGTTGGAGAACCCTTTTTGTGGCGCCAAAGATCGTTGTAGCTCAGCTTGTTTGCATTCGGTTGATGAGGAGAGAAGAGGAAAACCCAACTGTAGTATCCAAATACTTGCTTCGGAGGACATATACCGTTGTAGCTCACCTATGAGAACAAACAGCAGCACCTAACTCCGTTCCAAACTCGTTTAGATCGATCACCAAGGCCAATATTTACAAATCAACTCGTCAGCACAGTTAAAAATGGGATCCAAAGAAGAGGGAGGAATGCATGTAGTATCCAAATACAAACTTCGGCAGAACATATACTGTTTAACTAACCCGTGGAACCAGTAGCGGCACCAATCCAAATGAAACGACCAAAAATACGTCCAAACATCCAAATTTTGCAGCAAAAGAGACAATTGTTCTGATAACGAACAGTTTTGCTCAGGGATTGCGTGGTAAATGAGTCGAAGAGGATATAAAATTCATTTAAAAATGTGTATTTTATCTGAAGTCCCGCTTCGGAGACATATACATTCTTAGCACTCACCACAGATTAAATACATCAATGCCACCTCTTCTTGTCCGTGCCAAGTCCCTGCCTTGTATATAATCACGCTTGAATGGTTGGCTCTAATACACTGCCACTAACGATGCAAAATGTTGTCCGTCCTTGTCTTTCAGTGTCCTTCCGCCTCGGTTGATATTTGAAATGATCCAAAGAAACGTCCAAATGCACGCATTAGTATTGCGAAAAATACTAGCTAAGGCTGAACATACACTGATCTATAAATATATTTACCTGGAAAAGTAAATCCGATGTTGGATCAGTTGTCCAAGCCTGCAATCGATCCGATGCCTTCGGGATGTAGTAAGCCCCAATACGTCGATACAGTCCACCGACGTCCAATGCCTTTGGCGTGCAAACTCAAAGCCAAACAGTCCGACCGAATACCAAAATAAATGTGGAAAACCGTGAGTTAGGATTTTGTTATTTCCTAGCTTCGAAAGGACATATAATTTTCTGTTCCAACTCACCTATGGAAACAATCCAGCCGATGGATGCCCAGTCGAAGCTACGCAGTGAAAGGATCCTTTATCCTTGGATGTCCTTTGTGCCGCAGTGTTGTAATGGCGCGGTCCAATTATGCTCCCATGTAATTAGCCGTTGTTCGCGAAGAATATGGCGCTATCCTTTTGAGCGCCGTCCGTGATGGCGCTAAACAAAGCCTGCCTCAGGCTGCGCCTTGTGTGTCGGAATCAGCCCAACTGATCCTGTCCAATTCAACTCCAAATCCGATCCGATCCAATCCGGTTCGAAGGACCAAAAATGTTGGGGAACGCAATTTACCTCCACCTTCGATATTGGTTGGTGCTCCTCAACACTCGCCGGTGGTTGATGGAAAAACCACAAAACAGCTGTGGGTTACTGCTCACCCAGCCAATTGGTCGTACACAGTTCAGGGTTCTTTCTTCCCCTTATAAACAACACATACGTTCTATACACAACTCAACTAACAGTTTATTCTCACATTTAATTATTACGAACTAACGACATTTATTACACTAAGCACATACAACACATTTATTCTAAACTTCTAACACTTAACGGCTAACACATAATTGAAAACTTATTAACTACCCGCGCGGCCTCCACACTCGATCGGTGGTCTGTTGATATCTGCCTCTTACCCAAATCCACTCTCGTCATCAGCTGACTGCTGTCGCCCGTGCGATGTTTCCGATCCGGTCGATGAGTGACCACTTATGATCACCACTGTTCGCACGCCCCCCCCCCCCCCCTCCCAACAACACACAAACAAACACACCACAACCCCCCCCCCCCCTCCCCTTCTCCCCCTTTTCCCCTTTGTTTTGTTTTCCCCCCAAAGCCACATTTTCCCATCCCCGGTACGGTATTATATTTAGGGGGGGCACCTCCCCACCCCCCCGCCCCCCTCCCCCCCCCCCCCATTCCCCCCCATTTTTTTTAAAAAAAAAAATACCCGGGAAAGAAGATAGTGGGAACAAAAAATTTAATTTTTAAAAATAAAAAAAAAGGTTTGCCTCTTTTAATCTATGCGCCAATTCCCTTAACTTTGCTATATCCCAAGTAACACCAGAAACATCTTCTTTGACAAGAATATAAGAACTTTGTTGTAAAGAAGTCGTGAGGATAAAATACCAAACATGTCTAGTCTTGAAAAAGTTTTGAGGATGTTTTGCTGCACATATTCGGTTCAAACGTGATACCAGGACAGCGAACACATTTTTGTTCTATGTTTGTTCGATCAACTTAAATTTTACTTCTTGAAAACATTGGCGACTGTTTGTCATCTTACCACTACGAACTATCTTTACTCACTTTTGAGTAGCCATACTTTTGACTGATTTGAGTCAAACGTACTTAATTATGGGTTGTTTGGAAATAGCGTGCATGCTAGATGTTTGTAAATATGTTGAAAGGTTGCATTCAAGATGAACTTTAGACATATTTTTAACATCCTCATACAATAGTGAAATTATTCAGAATAGATCGTGGATCCAATACAGTGACGGCTGAAAATATGTATATAATGTTTATTTGAAATATTGGAATAAAAATAAACACTACCTAAATGTAAGATTGTGATGCAACTCACTGGTTAAAATAGTAGCCGAATTGGACATAGGGATTTCAAATGTTACGTAAAGCAACAGTTTGGGAGGTTGTTTAGTATTTGTTATAAATTGTTACGCTTTATTTGTGGGGGAGTCTTTTGAGATGTACAACATAATAAAAAAAATTGTATTTGTATTTTCCTCCACACTGACATTACTCTGTTCAATTATACAAAAAAACGCAGAAAATAAAAATCGAACATTTGAAAATTAAATGTGTTACTAATGTTTTTACCCGTACTGTAGGACTGTGAACTTTGAAAATCGCCATGTTGATTTTGGTGGATTCCATAAAGAAATCTCACTCAAATTCAATAATTTATTCGCGCTACCTTCTACGTTTTTTATCCAATCAATGGCGCATGAAGTTAGGGAAGGTAAAACGGAAAGTTGCACTGCTAACCTTGAGCCGCATATACAATATTGATACAACTTCCATTTTCAATTTCCTATTTGAAAAAGTAATAAACAATCATCTTTTACATAAAATACTATTAGCTACGATATCCTTTCGCCATTGAAAAATCTTGTTTATATTTTTTTAATTTTATTCATTTTAGTACCGTGCTTACTTTGACACATATCATTATGTTATAAGCATGCTGTTTTAAGCATCCATAGAACATAATATTTGTCTTATGGATGTTCTACAAAACATCTGGTTTGACCTAAAAGATGTTAAAAAATGCCACATTTATTGCGCTTTTTCGGTTTTATGCGTGTATGAAATTAAGTTTTTGGCGTTAGGAAAAAAACTTGAGCTTTGTCTAAAAGGTGTATTTTTAACATAAATATGACAAGTGGTGTTACTTGGGACCCCCAATTTTTCCCCCCCCCCCCCCCCACCCCCCCCCCCCCCACCCCTCCCACTCCCCTCCCTTTTTTCCCCCAAAACCCCCCCCTCCCTTTTTTTCCCCCCCTCCCCCCTTTTTTTCCACCACACACCCCCCAAAACTCCCAAACAACACACCCAACTTGGAGCTACCAGAACTGGTAAGAGTTTGGTTTCTCCGTTGAAGGTTATTGGAAACTCTGTTGTTCCTACAACATCTAAAATTTGTCCTCCGGCTGTTTTGAGATTTACTCTCATGAGACTTAATTTTAACTTCAGGGCATCAATCAGTTTTTCCAACCTATTCTCAATACTGTTTTTGCTGCTCCACTGTCTAGCAGCCCTATTAAAGAGATACCTAGCTTGTCCACTTTCATAAATGGTCTACGGTCATCGTTGAGAGTTACGAGAATGTTTGCTGTCTCAACTTCTACAGCTATGTCCCCACTCATTCGTGAGTAACCAAGGTGTTCGAGAGAGTTTGGAACTGATGGTTCTGGATGAGGTCTTGTGGAGATGTTTGCAAGACTGTCTTGCATCTCTAGGCAGTCTTGAGCAAGTTTTTTGCTTCGCAGTACAGGCAATGTTTGGTCTTGAACATGGGAACCCACAACGCAGACAAAACAACTTACGCTCCTTAGCACAGTCTTCGAAAAAATGACCACTTTCAAGGCAGTTAAAGCAAACATTCTTTCCTGGTGGGATGTATGCCTTAACGATTTTCCCAAGAGCGTTTGTTCCGCTAGTGATAGGAGCTTGGTTGTTTGGTCGTTGTGTGTTATCTGGTTTTGATTTATATTTTTTTGTCTCTTTTGGTGTCTCATTGAGTTTTGGATTGTTGGGGTGCTGTTGCTTCCAAGGACGGTTTTGGAACTGTTGGCTGTCTTGTCACAACTGTTGCTTTCCATTTCTTTCTCTGTTTGGATTTTGGTTCTGAAACTTGTTCTGACCACTTCTGAAAGGCTGCTGATTCCTAATTTCTTCAACATGCACTACCTCTTGTCTCAAAAACCTGCTCTCTTTTTGTTGATAAATATGCCAGTTAATGGAATCGAACCGCTTACCGAAATCTTTCATTTAAGGTATCGAATTCACATTCGCTGCTAGCATCGCAATCCTGCAGTCTTCCCTGGTGTTACGAAAGAGGACGTCAAACTTTCGTTTCTCATCCCACAGGCTTGACATGCTGCGGAAGATCCGGACCATGTCCAAGTAAAAGTCCTGGAACTTCTCTCTGGGACCCTGCTTCCGATTGTTAGCCTACCGTTCATAGACGTAATCTATGTCGATTGGTAAGAACTCTTTATTCAACTCTGTCACTAGCTCTTTCCATGACCACATGTCGCTACTAACCTCCATAAACCAGGATCTCGCCTTCTGTGTGAACAGATGGTGGGCTCCCTGCAACAGCTCTGCCCCAGAAAAACCATCAGACCTAACGTAAAAATCGACCTCTTTTAAAAACTCGTTCAACCGTCTGCCGTTATCCATTCCGTCATACTTGACCAACCACTTATGAATTGGGAACCTACTTCCGTTATTCAATAGCCTGCCGGTATTCCTCTTTATCTCTTTCTCAGAGTTTCTGCTTCCTACCGCCTTTTCTTCCTCGGAATTCCTGAATGTATCTAACGACTCATTTCTTTGCTTTAACCAGCCTTAGAAATCTACCGACTTTGTCTGAACCTCTTCTACTTCATTTTCCTCTACCATCTGCCCTTCGATCTGGGTGCTGTTTGATGTTCTTGCCTGAAGATCCTGTTGCTGAGCCACGGGCTGGACAGACTCATGCATAGTGATCCGTTTAAGTAATTGACCCATAATCGCTTTTAGCTGTTTTATTTCGTCTGTAAATCCCTGTCTCTCACTATCAGCAAGTTTATTAGACTCGCTGTCTCTAGCCCTCACTCTGTCATCCGTGTCGCTATCTTTAAGGTCAGCTTCCTTGTCATTAGCCGACTTATCGCCTGTCTGCGCATTCATGTTGTTCTCATGCTCTACTTCATCGGTTTGATTTTATTCCCTAAGATTATTCAAACTCTCGTTTATTATTGCTTATTCTGCCTCTCGCACCTCTATGAGGTGAGAGGTGGCTGAATAGTACACATTGAGCAGCTTATCACACTCTCCCGCTATCACTGCGAGGCTGTTTAACCTGTGGCGTCTCGTCCAAATGTGCACCTCGTGCACTGCACAGTCTAAAATTCTCGATTTCATGTCTCATAAAACTTATCGATTTAAAACTCCGTTAAAACTTGTCTGTTGTCTGACTAGGCCGCCCAACCTCACCCTCTCCATTACCCTTTTTAAATAAAAGTAAACAAAAAAAAGCAAGGCACCGCAGCCTCACAATGCCTCACACAGGGTTAGATTGGGATGCGATACACGTGGTAATGGTCTGCTGTGCGAATGAGCGACGCAAACTAATCAAAAAAACGTTCGAGTTTCAATGCTTGCTTTGCTCTCCCAGCCTGGGCACTTCAAATTGTGCACCAGATTATGTGTATACTACACACAGATCGTTTGTAGATGTATTGTATTTCCTATAGCTTGATTGCCGATGAGTTAGTGTCTGTTTTGTGCACTTTGTGGTCTGCACAGAGTAAAGGAAATAGAAGAAATGTTGTAACATTGGCAACGTCGCTTAAAAATTCTCTCTGAAGGGATTCTTGAAGAGCCGCCTTCATGAGTTGTTTACCTACACATTTCCATTCAAAGTTTTACTCACTGGCACTGGTATTTTATTCTGTTGGTTCGGCGCATTGACAAGGTACTGTTTTTGACATAGCGCAAAGGACTCGGTAAAGGAGGAACTAAGGAGCAGTATATTGTTGACGGCCTCTTGAAAACACCGTTTGCGAGAAGATCTATGGAAGAGAAATTGTTGATTGCAAGAATGAAAGTTCCTCGACCAAAGCTGGATAAACGGAAATCGCCCTGTTCTAGAAATGGTAAACCATAACACGTAATTTTAACGTTTAGGCTTACGACGCAAATCGGTTGTCTGGCTCACAAACTAGGTCAAAATGCTGGCCATGTTTAATTTTAGAAAACCCAACTGATAATTCTGTATGGAACAAAGCAGGATACGAGGACTTGAATCATCTTTCCTCCGCTATCAAAGCTCATTCAGCTACCAGTGAACATATAAACAATGGCATCGTTCATTCGGAAAAACTCGCATTGAAGATGCATTAAATTATGTCTGTGAAGTCGCGAGAAGCAACCATAACTTAATCGTGAAGAAAAACAGGGAGGGAATGAAAACCCCCATTGATCTAGTTTGTTTTCTTGGCTCACACTGTTCAAGTTTTCGAGGTCACGGTGAAAGCGTAACCTCCGTAAATAGAGGAAATTATAAGGACATGCGTGACTTTCTAGCGTTGAAGGATTTATCGTTCTCTGATTTTATCAATGCTACTGCAGTGTTTTCGGGAACATCGGTAACAATCCAAAATGAGTTAGTGAGAAGTGGAACAGGCTGAATTCGTTGCAGTTATGATTGACGAAACAGGAAATCGCAACTAGGTTCAAGGCTATGCTACTATTTGAAGGATGATGAGTAGTAATAATAAGAAAAACATTCATATAATGCTTAAAAAGAAAATGTGGTCGATACCAACTGAGTGTGTCAATGGAAGCGAATAAGCAAAACTAATATCACAAGTCTTTTCTACCATTCTTTTGTAATTTTTTTTTATGCAGGTACGCCCGAAGAAAAATTTGATTCCTTAAATGATGTGAGTGATGATAAGTCTGGTGTAGCTCTTGCTGGCCAGTGTATGAGCTTGTTGCAAAAATTCAACGTATCCCGTTTTAAGCTGGTTGCACAAACTTACGACGGAGCTCGTATTATGTCAGGTGGAAAAGGAGGGACACAAGCAATCGTGAAAAAATCTTTTCCAAATGCTGTGTATGCAAAAAAAGTGTATACAAAAAAAAGATACCAAATGTGTGTAAAGTTAAGTGGGCGTACACCTCCAGGATGAAGAATATAGTGGACACGTACCATTCAGAAATCACCACTTGTCTGCGAGAGATGTATTTGCGTGACTGTGAATGGGATGGCGATTCAGCTTCTCTAGCACGAGGTTTGCACGGTTTCATGCTAGACTTGGAGAAATTTTTCTTTTTGGAAGTATTTGCTTCATTTTTTACTTTCTGACATTCTGTACCAGACACTACAACTGAAAGAGCTTGATTACATCGAATGTGGTAAAAGCGTCAAGAATGCTTGTGCTAACATCAAAGACTTGAAAGATGATTAAAAATGTGCTTATGTTTGGAAAGCATGCGTGGCAGGTTGTAGCAGCAATGAAAATCTTCATTCAAAATACAGTAGATTTTACATGACACTGATAGATCTCATCATCGAAAAGCTTGATGTTCGATTTGCTGACCTCAATAAGCAAATCTACTTAAGTTTACTCGGCTGTGCAAAGTTTAAGCTCTATACCACGGACTTCCATAAACAACACATCAGCGAACTCTGCAGTCGTTTTTCGGTTTTCAATCAAGTGAAGCTAAGCAATGAACTGCGCGTGCTATACTCAAAATCCGAGTTTGCCGAGAAAAATGTACCTGACATAATGGCAACACTGATCGGCAGCAACATCAAGGATATTGGCTCTGTAAAGTTGATTCGATTGAGCCTGCACAAATAAATGATTAATAAAAAAAAAACATCGAGGATATATTTTTGGGGATAACACTGCTCACTCGACTAATACTCACGCTTCCATCGACCACAGTATCAGTAGAACAAAGCTTTTCGATACTCCGACGATTGAAAAATTATCTGAGGTCTACGATGGGAGAGGCTGGGATGGCTTATGCTGATGGCTGTCGAAAGCAAATTACTGTTTCAACTTCAACGCCGCCGCGATTTCATGGAGAATGTGATCGATCGATTTACTCGCCGTACAAAACGTAGAATTCCATTGATCTTTGGATAGTTTATATCAAGCTCATTAATAAAAATGCTTCTAAAAATCTCAAAGTGGAGAAAGTGTACAATTTTTTTTTGTTTTTTTTTTCAAATCAAAATTGACGTCAGAGTTTGAAAGAAAGTGCACAACTGGTTAATTTTCTCACAAGACGCCACTGTGTTTAACTCGTCTTCCTTCTTAGAGTGAGCTTTCAAACGTTGCATTCGGAAGAGAACATGAATTAACCTAGTCTTGAACAATTGGTCTGGTGCTTTTTTCACCACGCTTTTCCAAATGGTTTTTGATTCCATACAACTTATCATCACACATTTCTAATTCATAAACTACCGATTCACTAACAAACAATTTTCTCAAGTTTGATTTTCCTTTCTCCTCTTTCAAGCGGCTACGCAGATTTCGTTCAGCAACGCTACGTGCGACATCTACAGGCATGCTAGAGATCTTCAACTCGTACTCTAGCTCATCTATAGTCAGATGGCTTGGATTCATCGCGAGGTACCACGATACAATCTGGGACATTGCCATCTCTTCTATAGACATTCAACTAAGAAAATCAAATAATGAATTTAAGATAGAAACTCCAAAATCAGTTTAAGTGGACTGCCACGTATAAAATTCCTAGAAAATGAAAAATTTCCATTTGCTTAGAAGCTGTAAATTTAAAATCCTAAAAAATTGTTCACGCTCCCTATTGAAGCAGTTAATTAAAAAAAACTAGTTTTTAGCTCGTTTATCTTTAATAAACGTTTCGTTTGCGTTTGGTGTTTCCCTCGACAGTCTGAAACCCACACAACACTGGCCTAACTCCGGAATTCAACGCGAATACTCTCCGACTACAACTCGTTTGCTTTTATTAAGTCTTGCTCAATGGTTGGTAGCTATTCAGACAGTTCACTTACATCCAAGACCCCTCTTTATGAATAAATTATATTGCATTCTCATTCATCAACCGATTACCTTTTTTTGTGTGCTTTAGTCAAATCCGTCAGCGAGGTCTGGATTTCCCAGAGACTTCCGCAAAGGTACGCAATTGGCATTCAAGTGCACCCGGGCAACTGATAGTATGCTCAAATTTCAAATGGGCGCCAAGTGTAACCAAAGGGGCGATCCCTGCCCAGCACCAGTGAGACCCCCTTCTTCCAATCGCATCAGGGTCGGCGTACACGCTTTACTACCGCGTCCAAGGAATCACTTAAATACATTTCTGAATATTCACCCACTTTATTACTAATTTGCACAAAGGTAACGACTTCTCCCACTTCCTTACTTCCTATCTCTTACCTCTTTCCTCACTCTGTCGCACACCAGTGCTTCTCCTACGCTGTTTCTCGCTGTGCCTGGTCTTTGGCTAAACCGATACTCCTCCAGCTCTCAGTCCAACGCTTCTTCTCCTCCGTACTCCTCCAAGTCTCACCGATTCGCGTTTTCAATGGCGTCCGCGTCGGCTCGAGGCGGCATACAAAATGGCCACGTCTTCCCCAAGGCTTGAGACGTCACTAGTTCTAGACACTAGGACTCTCACGACGACCGGGAACTAACGGACGGTGGAGTTGGCTTGGGCAACCTGGACGACGGTCGGGAGCTTGACCAGCTCAGGCCAAACTAAAGGCAAACATAGGGGTCCTGGTGTTGGTAATGGGATTATGGCCGTTAGTGATAGGGCGGTTGAGATTGGGGTTTTAAAAGGTTTACCTGGATGCTCTATCCGCTTCACTTGCTTCTACTTCTCCACTTCAAGATCGATCGCTTTCCACAATGCTCTCTACCTTGTATTTTTTTCAATTTCAGTGTTAATGTCTTTACTTCAAGCGTGCTGCAGACTTAATGGCAGATAAGCGATGGCGGTTTGATCTTCAACCGACCGTTGAGGAATTTTCCTCCCATAGCATATTTGCCCCATCATGACCCCCTTTACACCACCCTAAATGGCCGCCCACTCCTTATCTCCTGCGATGTCTGGTCGCAAGTAGCGGAACTGTTGATGTTTGCCTGCTTTCCTCACAGTGGGTGTTGGGTGGTGTCCAGAATATATGTTTAAATGTTTTCTTGGTTTTAATTTAAAAGCCGATACATTAATTCCCGAAAATCTCACTCATCTTGGACACTTCAACACACCACTGGTTACATGTTTCAAAACACATCGTAGAATTGCATTGCCCAGAAAACTTTTAATACAGCTGTTGGTCGTATGTTCTGATCTCAAGGATAGTACGGATGACCTAGAATATGTCATATTGCATTATAATGGTTTTTGACTTTAGGAATGTTGATTGAATACGTTTGCATATTAATTGTAACTTTGTATTGACTAATCTGTACTGTTTTTTTTTTTTGCTTGGTTCTCAGCCTCCATTGGCAGTGAAGAGGAGTTTTCTTGTTGAAAATTTTCTCCCTCTCGCGCTGAACGGATAGCTCTCTCTCTGTCTGTCGCTCGCGTTTGCACTTTGTGGGAGAAGCGCAATGGTGTTGGTGTGAGTTTGATGGATTGAATTTTTTTTTCGCCCACCCTGGATGCGATTAATCAAAACGTAAAGATAGAGAGGTAGGTGGTTGTGTGTGTTGGCAGTAGTTTGCATCGCATCGGCGGCAACAACGACAACAACGTTATCATCTAGCACGACCACTGCGGCAGTAGCACCTCATCGCGCGTCGCGTTGTTCTGCGTCGCGGATTACTAGCGTGCGTGTGCAATTTGTTCCGGTGAGCTGAAGTTAGAAAAGTGTTGCGTGTAGCGGGATCGCGCCGTGCTCGCGATTCTTTCAAAAACTGCATACAATCAATTGCGCTGTGGTGTGTTGGTGATTTTTGCTCAAGCGAGCTCAGGTCCAAAGTGTCGTCGTTCGCGGGTATTGTGGGGGAAGATAGTGTGTATTGTTTAGCAACCGTGTAAAGTTAGAGGTCATAAGCGAGTTTATTATTCTTATTGATTCCGTTTCCTGCAACCAAGTGCAAATATCTAGAACTAGATTTTAAAGAAAAATACCACAACCGTGCCAAAGTGAACTTTGATTCGGTGTGCAGGCCTAGTTTGTAAATTAATCGGTGCAAGAAGAGTGTATTAGACACAGATATCATATTACTACCGGAAGGTTTCCGACACGTCGGTGACGGCCGGGTTGATGTGGACTAGTGCCGACGGCAGCAGCTGCAGGTCCAGCAGGACGTGGCCATCTAGGACATCGAGGAGAGCCGGTTTGCAAAGCAACAAATTATTTATTTCTACCATATTTTGAAGACAATATCTAATATCCTGTTTTATTTCATTTTATTTTATTTTGTCTATTTTGTTTTGTTTTGTTTTTCGTTATGTTTGTCTATTTTCAGTCACATTTGAGCGGTCTATTGCTTTTGGCGGATGGTGTAGGTTTGTACTTTCAGCGTATCGTTAACCAAAACGAACCCTGCTGCTAACCCTTCCCCAACTATCCAACATCCCAGTGATTTCTCGTGGAAGTGCAGAGGATTTCTCAGCTTCCTCCAAAGCGAGTATAATGTCAACACGTTCCTTCCCATTCCCTACTTGACCAGCATTTGGGCACTGTCGGCGCCGGTATTGTTTTATAATGGGTCACCAGTTTTTACACATTGAAGATGTATGTTAGTCCCAAACACCATCTGTTGGTTCTTTGTGCAAATACAGCTGATCTGGCAATAACGGAATTGCATCCGTGGGCGGTCAATCATGCTCATGTTCATGCTAATGCTCACTAATCTGTACTGTTATAACTGTAAATCTTAAGTTCTGAACGCCAAGACAGTTTGGATGACCTAGACCATCGCAAGATTATCTTCGTGTGTACTTTAACGTTCGAAAATATTCACTGAATATACTTGATTACGTGACGTTACTTTGTATAGCCCAAAAAACTTCTATTACTACTGTAGATTCCAAGTTCTGAACTCTAGGACGGTTTGGATTACCTAAAATAATGAGTGTTAACCTTCCAAAAGAATCATTGAATATATTTAAATACATATGGTTACTATATATACAACTGTAGATCTTATGTTTTGAACTTCAGGACAGTTTGGAGTACCTAGAATATCTCAAGAACTTAAGAGAATATGTTTTGAACTTAAGGACAGTTTAGAGTACCTAGAATATCCCGAGATTGTCGCATTATGTATGTTGGCCTTCCACACTATTCAATCAATATTTTTAAATACATATTGTCCCTTTGCACACTCTAAACACCTACTGTTACAACTGTAGATCTTATGTTTTGGACTCAAGGATCGTTTGGATGACCTTGATTAGTCCCGGTAATGTTGCAATGTTATTTTTACGTTTGAAAATATTGACTGCATATGGTTGAATACATAGCGTAACTTTGTATAGCCCAAAGAGGTATAGTTACTACTGTAGATCTTAAGTTCTGAACTCAAGGACAGTTTGGATGACCTAGAACATCATTAAGTTATCAAATAATGACTGTTGATCTTTTAAAAGGTTCATTCAATATGTCTGAATACATATCGTAACCTTATATAATCCTAAAAGCTACTGTTACAATTGTAGATCTGAAGTTTTGAACTCAAGTACATTTTGGATGACCTAGAACCTCCCAGTAAGATACAAAAAAGGTTGAACGTTTATCAACGGGAATTTAAGAATACCTGTGAATATGTGCAATATTCTAAAACAAAGCTTTACACTATTAATAATGCATTTTTTTTTTCTTTCTGAACCTCTTCATATTCAGGGTGTTCTAGGTCGTCAATTAGGCCTTAAACTCATGTTTTAACGTAGGACTACGTTTCTCTTTTCCATACTGGGTGTAATTTCAAAATTTTGAAAAATTAGAGCGTTACGCAAAAATGAAAGGTTTTTGAATGCTAATAACTCTCGTTTGACTTAACAGAATAACTTTATTTATACACCACTTGATCAGAAAAACTTACAAATATTTTGGATTAAAATATTAATTAAGTGCTATTAGTATAAATAGTTCAATTTTGACGTAGGACTAACGTCTCTCTTTTCTATTATTGTATAGGGGCGCCGTTCTAAAATTTCTGAAATCGCAAGCGTTACGCGGGTTTGGAGACTTTGAACGATAATATCTCCTCTCTGGCCTAAAGAATTTTTACGATAAGTATTTCATTCGAAAGGTAGAATATCAAAGCTGAATTCCGGTTGATAACTGAATTCATTACGTTTGTTTAAACTAATTAGAAAGTACTTTAAAGAAAAATGTTTAAGTGCACAACGCTATTGGTCGAAAATGACATCATATTTGCGCCACGCTCTGATTGGTTCATACTGCCGAAGTTATCGTGCCAACGAATATCAAACATGAGGGGACGACCGACCAATCATCAGTTCTCGCTGTGCTTCCGCATGTGAAAGACGGTTTGCGGAGCACGTTGGTAGAAAACGCCGCCCGTGAACACAAGAAGACCAGAATCATCCCACGTCACCTGCAGCTGGCCATCCGTAACGACGAGGAGCTGAACAAACTTTTCTCCGGTGTGACCATTTCACAGAGTGGTGTCCTGCAACCCAAGAACACTGAAGAAAATTTCAATCGCGAAGCATGCTATCAACTAAAATCCGTCCTTTTCAGGACGATCAAATCAAGTTGCCAGCTAAAGAGTATGTTTGGTAGAAATTTCTCTTGAGCTCATCGAAATTTTCATTACCACGCACCAGCTCAATATGGCGTTGAAAAAGCCGCGTCCCGGAGAAAATGGCTAAATCAATCGCCTACATCATCTTCGTGGTCAAGTGGTTAGCGACGTCGCCCGTCGTTCATTGCCATGAAGTGAGGATTCGATTCCTGCTCCAGCCTGTGGAACTTTTTGCAAAACGAAAATGTCCAGTCTACCCGCATAACGAAAAACAATTTGCTATATAGTCGAAACTATATTTCGAATGTAAGATATATTATCACATTTTATGTTATTGTTACCCAAAAGTTTAATCTCTCTTTCACTATACAACCTCTACACTAACACATATTGTGAATGTTTGCCATATTGTCATTGAAAGGTTTCTTATTGTCTGCACGTGGTCTGGATTATATACCAACATTTTGGCATAGAGTACAGCAAAAATTTTGTTCGTTAAAATTGCCAATTTTATATGGTAACCTAACTTAACCGCCTATTCAGCATATAGTTATTTGGCCTATTACCATCTGATGTATTGTTAAAACGATATAGGTTATTGTTAGTTTATAGTTGTCAACTATAACGGTAAATGTCGTAACAATAACGGAAACGGTCGTCAACAATAAGAAATATGGTCCAGGAATGGTTTGTGATTATGCGGGTAATCCACTGGGTGTTAGGTTAAGTTAATAACTGGATTTAATCACCGTGGACGTGTACTATTTGTTTTTTGTTGGTTTTTATCGGTGACGTAGAACCGTCACCGATAAAAACCAACAAAAAACAAATAGTAAGGTTAAGTTGTTCGTTGTAATTCGCTCTATGGTCAATGTTCAGTCTGTACAATCTCGAGTGGGAGACGTTGCAAATGTCAATTTTTATCGTAGTATTACGTGCTGCCAAACACTCAGGCCGTCCTGCTGCCCAAGAAGACCGAGAAGACAATTTCAATCGCGAACCATGTTCGCTCCGTTAACAACTAAAACCCGGTCTTTCAGGACGAACAAATAAATTTGCCAACTAAAGAGTATGTTTGATTGAAATTTCTCTTGAGCTCATCGAATTTTCATTACCACGCACCGGCTCAACTTGAAAAGCCGCGTTGCTTGAAGTTGCTTGAAAAGCTTGAAGCTTGAAGTTGCTTGAAAAGCCGCGTTCTGGAGAAAATGAGCAACATTTTTTATTAGTATCCATTTATAAATCTCTATTTGCCAGGTTAAAACTAGCAAGCACGTTGGATATTCAATAAACGAAATATTAACAGTTAATTTGAGCCGAACTATAACACGGCAGACCAATTATGTGTTTCACTTATTCAGTGTAGGGGGTAGGTTAGCTTCATTGTAGTTCTTGTTGTACATAGGTTCATAGTGGATTAGTTGCAGATAATAGAATAGATTAGTTGTAGGTAGTTTCAAAGTGTGAGTTATAATTTTTCTGGCCAATATTTAAAAACTCTATTGTTTTGCAGCTTCAGAAGCAAGTGTGTCTATATTTCAACTCCCTTTGGATGGGGTTCTGAGGCCGTTTTTCTGTTGCCTGAGTAGAAAAGATGCGAATTTAACCTCCGAAACCCCTGTCGCTCTAATGAAAACTAATGATGTCATTTCCACGCTGCTGTCTGGTGTAACAACTGAGGCCCGTCCCCTTTTGTAAAATTTGATTCGCATTACCTTCGTTGAGAACCCCCTTCCTGTTATGTAAGGCTTTGTGCACAAATTACGTAACGCAAAAAAAACGGGATTTTGGACCCCCTCCCCCTATGTAACAATAAGTAACACGTGACCAGACCCCCCCCCCCTTTAATTACGTAACGCTCACGGACCTCTCCCCTATATTTCTCAATTATTATAAAAACATCACAAAAATTGTTATTGTTGTTGTTTTTCTGTTTAATTCTCACTTGTTTCAAAATTGTAGTATCCAGACATCAGTTCTACCATTTTGTTTGGGTTACTTAAAATTAGTAAAGATTGCAAACATCAGCCCATTTATTTCATTTATGTAACTTAAAGCTATCATAAAGGCTACAAAGAACATTGCACTAATTTTACTGCCCTTCCCTGATAAAAAATTACCTTAAACGAACGATATCAAAAATCCTCCTACCATTTCTTTAATGGTTTGGATGATACCCCAAATAGGTCGTTAAGAAAAATAACCATACGAAATTTATTAGGGTTATTCGGGCTACTGGATGTTCTTAAAACTGTTACAAATATCAACAAGTGTACTCAAACGTCAAAAATTATAAAAAGTATCACAAAAAAAAGTTCAAAGTTTTATTCATATCACTTAAATCTAGTTCAATTATTGCAACAGTTAAACATGTTTATAACAGGTAGCTTGGAGCATTTAATAATATCACATACATCTGTCTAAGTGATTCAGATAATTTAAAATAATGTTATGTATCGCAAAGAACAGTTCAATATGTATTATTGAGGTTAAATAAAATAAAAAAATAAAAACAATATATAGTCAAAACAAACTAAACATCGGTCCACGTCGGACGCAAGTGGTCTTCGATTGTAATGACGGGAAATGTATCAGTGCCCTCCACGTCCCCAGCTAACTGTAGTTCCGTGTCGGAATCTTCATCAGTCCAGATCGGGTCGCTGTTTTCTATCACCAGCACCTCCTTACCACGTTTTGCAACCGTTTTTTTTAGTGTTTCGCCGTTTGCCAGGTACTCCAGTCTTGTGCATTTTTTGATGTTGCTTGAGCATGACTTGTGAGGCAAAATAAACAGAGCACGTTTTACAAATTTTTGTTTTCAACAATGCCTGTTGCGATGGACAGTAGATGTCGTACGGGAGATCCTTGTATGCAAGAAGTGATTTGGGAAGAATTTTCGCTAAGACAAGAGAATTGCGAACAAACAAGGATGAAAACGTACTGTTTGTGTCTGTTGGACTTGGTGCTTTCAAACCATCAGGTGTCTGTTTAAGAGGAACTGGAGCTGGTATGAACTGCTGCTGGATCACACTGAAATAGCTGCTTCGTGGTTCCTTGCAGCATTTCCTGTCGTTGCATTTTACTACTTGCAAGAAGTAATGCGATGTCCTCAGATGGTGAACGAACCACTCGGCTGAATAGTTTCCAACTTTGGACTCATCCATTTGAGAGCTACCAGGTTCAATATATTCCGCTTTCACTGGATGCCCGTCGATGGTTAGGTCATTCCACACATCAGCCAGTGTTTCTCCTGCGTACTTAAAATTCTTTACCTCCAGTTCGTGGTCCGTTGTTCTGAGCTGACTGTCAAGATGTGAGCCGTAATAATCATGGGGAAGTATTAAACCTGATAGCTCTCGAGAAAAAGAAGCCATCCTGCGTTCGACGCGATTGAATGCACTGCGTCCTGGAGTATTAGTTGCAATGAATATTGCATCTAGGTTGAATTCCTGGAAGTGATGGATCGCCACATCGATAACGAGGATTCTCGTCAGGCCCGCCGTCCACGGTGATTATGATTACTGGTTTGATGGTTCCTTGATCCCGCATGATTTCATCAAATTCTGGCAGATCGCACACCCTAAGGAAATCAATCCCATGGGAGAATGCAGTTGAAGAGCAATGTTTTCCGGACCGAATTGCAACGTACGTTGGTCCGCTGTACCCGACAGCTTCACCACAGCCAAGTTGCCCTGGTTTGATCATACATCCTGCGATAACCGACGGAATCAGTTTATGTTTAGGAGCAACGACGAAATCATGATCCGGAAGGGTTACGCGATACTCGAGGTGCATTACAATCGGCGCTTGCTTATTGGCTGCGGTCAAACCCATAGCAACACGAGCCTTATCATCTTGACTTAAAAAAGAGACCTCATTCGGTCCCAGTATCGAAGCCTGCTCCTCGAGCATGTTTATGGTAGAAGTGCAAAACTTACCATCTTGGTGCGCCTTATGGCTGTCATTCCTTGCCTTCAGAAGCTTAACTGGCACAGTATGCACATGTCGTTTTCCTTCCATGCTGCTTGATCGATACGGCAATAACCGCAGGTATGTCCCAGTCTTGATTATGTTGAATCCTTTGAGTTTCAGCGCATCTGTCAGTTCCGCAAGGGTTTTAACACTTCGGAACCGCTCGTCCCTGCGTTTATCTTCAGCTGCTGACCCGTGGATGGCGATATCTACGATTGCTCTGAGCAACTCTGGCTGGCGTTCTTCCAGTGGCGGTCGTCCTACTGTACTGTGTGGTCGTAAATGTTCTTTGGCCTCAGGAATTTGTATGAACAAGTTTTGCATTGTCTTCTTCTTCTCATCTCGGAATCGTTGTTGACGCTCTTGAGCCTGTACTCTGCTTTTCAGTTCCGTTTCCTTGAGTTTGCTTTCGCTCAGATACCGGGTCAAACACACTTTTCCTTCGTCCGTAAGCAGTCCAGAGTCTTCCTTCTCCCGAAGTTTGACCTAAAATAAGACACACACAAACGTCGAGGAAATGTATTTGATAGACAGAAGTTTGCGTGTACTTACGATTTCGGAGATTATATTCGCGAGATCTGATTTCAGCTGGTCCTGGACATATGCCGGACGTTTATTCGCTGGTGCGGATTCGTCGACGTCTTCTTTCTCGGTACGCTGAGTGTTTCTAATCAGTTCACGATGCTGCACTGAAGCAGGCATAACTTCTTTGATTTTTGGAGTACAAGTGCTTGCCTTTCCCCAAAAGTTGAGCAACGTGCATTTTTGCAGTGTCGCTTTGGTTTGCAATTCGTCTACCCCCCTCCTCCTTTTTGATTTTCCTTATTTTCCAACAACCACCCCCCTCCCTTTTTTCCTCTTTTCTTTTCCCTTAACCCGCATTAAATCGTTGAAATAATTCGTTTTTACCCTTCTTACACCAAAAGAAGGGTATTAAGATCGCTTGAAAATTCGACTTTTTATCCGAGGCCCAGAGGGCCGAGTGTCATATACCATTCGACTCAGCTCGACGAACTGAGCACATGTCTGTGTGTATGTATGTGTGTGTGTGTGTGTGTGTGTGTGTGTGTGTGTGTGTGTGTGTGTGTGTGTGTGTGTGTGTGTGTGTGTGTGTATGTGTGTGTGTGCGTTACAAATAATGTCACATCGGTTTCTCAGCCATTTGTGAACCGATTTCAGTTCTGTTGACGGCAAATGAAAGCTACAACATTCCCATAGAACGCTATTGATTTTTTTTTTATTCGGACATTTCGTTACGAAGATATCAACGAAACAGTACTTGACGGCCTATTATAATAGTAATCAAACAGTGGTAGTCTCCGATTACATACTGAGCTATTTGTGTACCGATTTTAGTTTTGTTAGCGCCAAATTAAACTTATAAAATTTTTAAATAGTTGATCAAAATTTCATTAGGATTGGATAATCCTTCATGGAGATATGACCAAAACAATACCTGAGAGCATATAATTGCACATAATTCGTTGCAGTTCAAAACCGGAAAACACAATTCGCACTAATCGATCCTGTTTGCATTCTATAGTGTCGCATCTGTTACGTTTTATGACGCATGAGATAGTCAGAACTGACGGTTAAAAATTGTCTAATACTTCATTTTATATATTGAATATTTGAAACATAGTATATTTCTACAACTTCTCTTTTTACCCTTCTTACACCAAAAGAAGGGTATTAAGATCGCTTGAAAATTCGACTTTTTATCCGAGGCCCAGAGGGCCGAGTGTCATATACCATTCGACTCAGCTCGACGAACTGAGCACATGTCTGTGTGTATGTATGTGTGTGTGTGTGTGTGTGTGTGTGTGTGTGTGTGTGTGTGTGTGTGTGTGTGTGTTACAAATAATGTCACATCGGTTTCTCAGCCATTTGTGAACCGATTTCAGTTCTGTTGACGGCAAATGAAAGCTACAACATTCCCATAGAACGCTATTGATTTTTTTTTTATTCGGACATTTCGTTACGAAGATATCAACGAAACAGTACTTGACGGCCTATTATAATAGTAATCAAACAGTGGTAGTCTCCGATTACATACTGAGCTATTTGTGTACCGATTTTAGTTTCGTTAGCGCCAAATTAAACTTATAAAATCTTCGAATAACTGGTCAAAATTTCATTATGATTGGATAATCCTTCATGGAGATATGACCAAAACAATACCTGAGAGCACATAATTGCGAGATGAAAATATACTCGTTGCAGTTCAAAACCGAACAAGACCACTCACCCCAATCGATGCCGCTTGCATTCTATAGTGTCGCATCTGGTGCGTTGTATAGCACATACAGCGCACTAGTCACACTATGCGACTCTAAAGAATTAGAGCAGGATCGATTGGCTCGAGTGGTCCGGTTTTGAACAGCAACGAGTATATTCGAAAATTACACAAAGTCTCAATTTACTATAACTACACAATTTTCAACGAACATGTACTTATTGAGCATCTTGAATCCATATCGCTAATCAAAATTGACGCTTAGGATTGTCTAATAATTCATTCTATGGACTGAATGTATGAAATTTCTTATGTAATTTATTTAATTTCCGCTTTAATATAACTAACATAAACAGCTTGTTAAATACTTCTAATGGCAATATTTTAACCATATTGATAAACAATACGGTCAGGATTGACAAATAGTTCATTTTATAAACTCAATGTATGACATATCGAATATTCCTGAATCTTTATGGAATTTCTGATGAAAATATGTATCTAGAACCATATTGGCCACATTTGAGTTCGTAATTATGGTTAAGTGTAAGAAGGGTTCAGTCTCACCATCGGTGGATTAATTCAGGTTTTACCACATCCCACCCCCCCCCCCCCCCCCCCCCCCCCCCACCCACCCCCCGCCACCCACCCACCCCACAACCCACCCACACACCCCACCCACCCAAAACAAAACCCACCCACACAACAACCCACACACCCACACACACACACACACACACACACACACACACACACACACACACACACACACACACACACACACACACACACACACACACACACACACACACACACACACACACACACACACACACACACACACACAGTCAGCATTAAAGTACACGAAGAAAAGGAAACCCGTAACTAGAGTAAATGTCACCCTAAACCACAATCGATCGGTTGACTAATTGGAATGCATATAAACGATTATATGCAGTCAAAGAGTAAAGCTGTTTTTTTTTTTCTTTGAATGCATATTGCCGTTTTATTTTGGCGTTCACTTTTAATCAATAATATGGTGTAAAAAATGAATATAATAAAGAATAATCAAAAAATTAACAAAACATTATTTATTTTCAATTAGAAACTAAAAAAAACAATACATGCATGCACATGGTAGATGGGAGATTGCGGTGAATGCGGAGCATGAGTAGGTGTATCGGTATTCTTTATATAACAGATTCCGGAAGGACAAAGTATGCTTAGGCTGGCGGACTTTGAATCTCCCGCTTGTGAAATATTAATAAAACTAAACTGAAACATGAAATTCCTGGAGAAAGCTTTGGTCAAATCAATGCAAAGGTGCATTGATTCCAAAAATCTTATTTGTTTTTATCCATTAATAAGTACTTTTTGTTTTCAATAAGCATCCTCCGTTGCAACGCTTTTAAAAACAACTAAATTTATTGTTGGTTCAAAAATAAAATCGGTATTGTTTGAATGAATAATCATGGGTGAGCCGTGAGTCAAGATTTGATTTGTTTTTAATCTAACAGAAACATACATGGTAAATTATGGAAAATTATGGAAAATTGCGCCAATTGATGATACAAATCGTCATAAGA
Source organism: Aedes koreicus (assembly GCA_024533555.2). Taxonomy (NCBI): domain Eukaryota; kingdom Metazoa; phylum Arthropoda; class Insecta; order Diptera; family Culicidae; genus Aedes; species Aedes koreicus. The sequence continues at coordinate 128,547 of JAHHFK020000619.1, read as the reverse complement.
TACCATTCGTTTAGTAAATCACAAATAAATAGTACGTCCTCATTTATCGAAGCTTTAGAATTTGGTCGGAAACCAAAAGATAGACGTAATCCATTTTCCTTCAAATTTGAGATTAATTGCACGACTTGGCCATAAAAGTGCTTCTATTATTGCTACTCCCATAAGAAATACATGCGATTGGCCATCAAAGGAACCAAAATCTAAAACTATGGCTATTGTGCAGTGTTCCAGTTATGGCAAACGTGTCAAAAATACAAAAACAAAGTTTTGGCTCAGCAGTCCTTCAAAATATGGATTGATAGCTTTCATTTGACATATTTAAAGTGGGGTTTTCACAGAGTGTTTAAACAAAGTTCTTAACTAGTACTATAACTGGCACACAGGAAATTTTATTGGTGCAAATTTGTTATTCACGTATGGTTTTTTTTTTGCAAATTGGTTATTTTGTTACGTAACGATTTTAGAACCCCCCTCTCCCCCCTATGTCACAATAAGTAACGGTTGTTCAATCCCCCTCCCCCCCCCCTATGCGTTACGTAATTTGTGCACAAAGCCTAATGGTATATGCCATTATATAAAACAGGCCTGGCATGGCGAACAGTTATCATTCGGTCTTGGATCATCGACACGCTTTTCCGAGTTTTTGCCCGGCTGCTAGAGATCGAGTGGACGCCCCCTGATGTGGCTGGCACGTCCGCTAGACGAGGCAAGCGGAAGAAGCCCGACGTCGACGCTGACGTAAATCATCCTTCCACAAACAACTACAATCTGTCCTTTTCAGGACGACCAAATCAATTTGCCAACAAAAGAGTATGTTTGATTGAAATTTCTCCTGAGCTCATCGAAATGTTCATTACCACGCACCGGGTCAACATTGCGTTGCTTAAACTGCCGCGTCCCGAAGAAAATGGCCAAATCAATCGCCCACATCATCTTCGTGGTCAAGTGGTTAGCGGCGTCGCCCGTCGTTCAAGCGGTTGTTGTCATGAAGTTGAGGGTTCGATTCCCGCTCCAGCCTGTGGAACTATTTGCAAAACGAAAATGTCCAAACTGGTCTACTTGGCGTTAGGTTAAGTTGTTCGTAATTCACTCTACACCCAAACTAAGAAAGTAAGATTGTAAGACAATTTCGCTTGATTTTGTTCCATTCTTGCTATTGATCGTAACTTGGATTAAAAATCTAACATTAGTTGTGGGCAAAATAGCAACAGCAATTCGAAATGAAAAATTGAACGTGTGCGTGAGGTTGTGCGCAGTGATATCATAGACTAACTCTAAGACCAGTAGGTCCCGAACAAATACGATTTTTTTCTTGGCTCAGTCAGTACTAGCACATCGGTCCCAAGCTCGGTCCCAAGCTTAATAATGCGCCCCTAATAATGAACTCACACGAACACACTCTCAAATATTCTGTCAAAATAACACAGCAAATCAAAACAAAGGCGCAAATATGTATAGTTAGGTGCTGGCTTCAAGGTGTACTTCGGATCAAGGGGTTCTACAACAGTGAACCAATTTCAAATCGCTAGTTGCATATTGATTGTTGGTGATATTTAGTTGATGAGTAAGAGATGTGTGTCCCGAAAGTCAGATGGCTCACCAAAATATAATATATCGATTACGAGTTCAGGATACGAACCGTAAACGTCAGCGCGGCGGCTCTTGATGGCAACCATTCAGCCGCTTTCACAAACTAAGAGTTAGGGAATAGAAACCCTACAGCTAGTTCACTTGGCGAGGAATTCAGGGTACAGAAATGAAGCAAATGGACATATTTTCTAACAAGCTATGTGCAACCTGTCGCTAACAAACTTGCATGGCATTGTTTATTTCATAAAACGCTTTGTCGATGATCAATGAGAACAAACATAGAACACTTGACAGCGGCAATACAATAGAGGCCAATAGCGTTGCGGCATTTTGTGATATCGTCTCATCCATATTGTATATTGATATGTTGGTGATGATTGAATAAGGATCCTACAGCGATAAATTTGTTTCGAGCTATTTTTGCTTACCAGTCGCTTGCACACACTTGCATGGCTTCATTTGTACCATAAAACGCTCTGTGGATCAAAATGGGCAAAATTGCCTTTGTTGAATCATGCGGATTTTTCAAGATATGATTGCAAAAACTGCTATTGCATTTTTTGCCACCTTCTCAACTTTTGGGTGTATGTTCAATCATCAGTCCGTACAATCTCGTGTTGAAGACGGTGTAAGTGCCTATTTTTATCGTAGTATCACGTGCCGCCAAACACTCAGGCTGTCCTGCACCCCAAGAAAACTGAAAAGAACATTTCAATCGCGAACCATGTTCCCTCCGTAAACACAGATCCATTTCACACTAACAAGCACGTTGGACATTTTAGCGCCAACATTTGATTAGGGCGAATCTGCTTTTGTAAACAAACACTTTGTCTGCTAATTTATCGGAAGTTGAATACAATTCCTTCAAATTGAATATATCAGCGGATAGAGATAAAGCTCCTCTTCCTTAAAGAGCGCTTAGTTTGTATTTGTGACCTTCTGCTCAAGAGCAAATGGCTACGAAAGCCATTGTTTACAAAAGCAAATTCGCGTTAATCTAATGTTGGCGCTGATTTAACAAACAAAATATCATTGACAGTAAATTCGAGCCGAACTGCAGTTTCTATAAATTTTCGTGGAGAACCAATAGCAGAAAAAGAACCGGAGCCTCACACACCAATAGCATAGGGTTTCATGGTTCTATAGACTGAATAGAATATAGTAGAAATTTATCAATTCGATGACATCAATTTCTTCACATCAACAAGCAGTCCTACGTCAACTTTGCAGTTATGTCACTGACATAACTCACCCTTTCGTTTTTTACCTAGACATGACCTACTTTATGAAGTTGTTTCGGATAGGCCAGGAGGAAATAACACTCGGAAAACCGCAATTAAGTTTAATGAACCATAGAATTTATTCTGATAACGTGTTTTACTTGTCACATTGGTTTTTGTTTATATACTGAGTTCAAAGGAGTAGATAAGTAGGGGCGAAACAATACTACGCTCAAAGGAGCAGAACAACGTGGGGGCAAACTAGAGTACGGTGGTTACACTCAACACCCCTGCTTAACCACGGTAGATCATAGACCTCTTGTCTATCTGTTCAATTTTTAAAATCCTACATCTAAGTTAACAAGAATGCGTATCGACCTTGAAGGATTCGATTACGACGTTGTATATATTAAAGGTAAGGAAAATGTAGCAGCTGACGCATTATCGCGTATAGTTACTACATCAGAGGCATTAAAACAATCAAATATATTATTAGTAAATACAAGGGCAATGACCCGCAAGAAAGCGCAATTAACAAATAAAAGAAAAGAAAATAATGATGGAAAACGAGAGATTGATCACCTCTCAATATATGAAACAGAAAGTCCTACGGAAACAAGAAACATGTTAAAGCTGTCGACAGCCGTAGTAGACAATACAATGAAATTTATAATATTGAAGAAAAATAATAAAACGCCTTTGGCACAAGTGCATCAGGACGTAAGAAATGGAAGTCAAGCCTTAGAGTTTGCTCTTCTAGAAATTAAAAAATATACAAAAAGGAATAATACGAAGGAAATAGCGCTGCAGACGATTTAATATTTCAATTGGTACCAATGAATTATTTTAAAATAATTGCAAATAAAGTACTGAAAAATTTGCAAATAATTATTTATAAGGAACCAAAATTTATTGAAAACATAAATGAAATACAAACTATTTTACATAACCATCATAATACTCCGACCGGAGGACATGTAGGTCAACATCATTTGTACCTGCGTATCCGCGAAAAATATAAATGGCGTGATATGAAAGGATCTATTGCTCAATTCGTTAAGGCCTGTGAGTTGTGCAGAAGAAACAAAATTATCAAACACACAAGAGAACAAATGACAATAACAACAACTCCATCAAAAGCTTTCGAAATTATTTCCATTGACACGGTAGGACCACTACCATTAACCTCAAACAACAATCGTTATTGTGTGACAATCCAATGCGATTTAACAAAGTATATAGTCATTATTCCAATACAGAACAAAGAAGCTAATACTATTGCCAAAGCTCTAGTAGAACACTTTATTCTAATTTATGGCCATTTTCTAGAAATGCGATCTGATCAAGGAACTGAATATAAAAATGAGATCCTTGAACAGATATGCAAATTATTACAAATCAAACAAACCTTCTCAACTCCTTATCATCCTGAATCGATTGGATCGTTAGAAAGAAATCACAGGTGTCTAAATAAATACCTGCGATCTTTCACAAACGAGCATCAATCAGATTGGGATGAATGGATAAAGTACTATGAATTTTCATATAATACAACCCCACATACAGATCACAACTATACACCCTTTGAACTTATTTTTGGCAGAAAAGCAAATCTACCGCAAGATAATTTTGAAAATAACAATGAACCAATTTACAGTTTCGAAACATTCAAAAACGAACTTCAATTTAGACTGCAAAAATCATATGAATCAGCAAAACAGAAACTTTTAGAACAAAAACATCAAAGAAAAATACCATATGATAAGGTAATAAATCCAATCTACATAAATGATAATGATTCAGTATATTTGAAAAACGAAAATAGAAGAAAACTAACCTCATTTTATACTGGACCATATACTGTAATTTCAATTAACGAACCAAATTGTGAAATAAGACATGCAATAACAGGAAAAACTTTCATTGTTCACAAAAATAGAATTATGAAAACATAAATAAGAAGTGATTAATTTTAAGTAGAGTTCCACCGAGCCTAACCTTACAAAAAAAAAGTAGAAATCAAAAAATAAGTAAACAAGATGAGGTAGGTAAATGTTCCGAGCTTAGGCTACGGAGTGAAAAATTCGGTTAGAACAATTTAGAAATAAAAGCCATTGTAACACAATCATAAAATTATATAAAAAACAACAACATTTCATAAAAAAAAAACAATTGTAGGAGTCAACTGGAGAGAGATATTTCTTTAAGAATAATTTCATTTTATTATTCTCCCAAAGGGGGATGGTGTAGCATACCTTAAATCATAGGCGCCATAAAATTGCAAACAAACTGTAATCAATTTAACACGCCAATAATACCAGTACTAAAGTAACGAACGGGTGCGAAAGCGCATAGTTATGCAATTACAAACAACACACCTGGAAGTCATTAACCAGAGGATGCATCGTTCTATCGACTCTCTCTCTACCTCTACTTGTGAGGCTCGAGGGTCGATAGCATGCACCGCGGGGGAATCATATAACAAGCCATGGTGCTTGAAGCAAATAACCCATGTAACCCGATAATGCAAGGATAGGCAATTTTGGCCATTCGTCACTCCAGTCGTCTCACTAATATATTAGTCTACTCTTTCTGACACATACAAAGTATTGAATTTGGAAATGTATAAAACCCAAGAACTTACGAATAATAAAGAACAATTATTTTAGAGCTCGACTCAACCGGATCTTTTCGGTTTGACCATCGACCACTTTAAAACTAAAAAGGAATCTTTTCTTCTGTGCCCCAACTGAACCCCTTCAGTTTTGGGCATCACAGTTGAGAAACCCCTGTGAAGTATGTGAAATTGATGTGCGTGAATCGCAAATGATGTATCAGGATCTGACAGGTAAAAAGTAGTGCTCAGACCTGCAAACTCCTTTACGTCCTAATCCCAGCCTGCAGCAGAGTCCTCTGAAGGCGGTCACCGGCAAACCCTTTGTCATGATGTCCACCTGTTGATCCGATGACCTCAAGTATCGGATGGCAATCTCTCCACGCTGCACAAGGTCACGTACGAAGTGGAACTTTGTGTCCACATGCTTCAACCGACTGTAGTCCTTGGAGTTTTCAGCTATACGGATTGTGGACTGGTTGTCCTCAAAAAGTGGTATCGCTTGGTCGGATTTTCTTCCCAGATCGCATAACAGTCTCCTCATCCAGATGACGTGGCAGATGGCCAAACAGAGTGCTGCTAGTTCAGCTTCGGTAGACGATAACGCAACGGTTTGTTGCTTCCGCGTCGTCCAGCTTACGGTGAACCCATATACCTTGCATACATATCCGCTTACAGATCGCCTATCCACGTTACAATTGGCCCAATCCGCATCTGAAAACGCCTAGAGTAGGGAAGCATCCTCCTGCTTTCGGTAGACGAGCTAAACATCAAGCGTCCCCTTCACGAACCTCAGAATCTGCTTCAAGTAGTTCCAGTGTTCGTCGCTAGGGCACGCTTGAAACTGACTAAAATAGTTGATGGCGGCCGAAAGATCCGGTCTTGTTATGAGGGACGCCGACGAGCTCCCGATACGGCTTATCGGTTCGCAGCTTCTCGTCCGCTTTACGAAGTCTTAGCCTTCTCAATCGGCGTCGACCGTGGTTTGCGTTCGCTCATGTCGAAGCGCCTGAGCAATCCCTCCAGATAGTCTCGCTGGCTGATTCTCAAGATGCCTGCTTCGAAGTCTCGCTCAATCGTCATGCCCAGGAGCTGCCTAACCTCGCCGGAGTCCGTCATCTCGAATTGCTCCGACAGTTTCTGCTTAATTTCCCGAAGCAGTTTCAGCGACGGGTTTGCGATCAAAACGTCGTCAACGTACAGCACCAGGATCGCTTGCTCCTTGTCGGATCTGAACGTGTAAAGGCACTGGTCGTTGTCGCTACGTACAAACCCCGTCTTCTCAACAAATCGATGGAATTGGTCGTTCCATGCTCGCGAAGCTTGCTTCAGGCCATACAAAGTCCGATTCAGCCGGCACACGAGTCCTTTCCCCTGCTCAAACCCGTCTGGTTGAGCCATATAGATCTCCTCTGACAGCTCGCCGTTTAAGAACGCGGTCTTCACGTCCATCTGGTGGACATGCATTGCGCTCTGATTCGCCAACGCCAATACTGTCCGCAAGGTGTCCATCTTCACTACGGGAGAGTAGGTCTCGGTATAATCAAAGCCTCTCTTCTGGCTAAAGCCCCTCGCCACCAGCCTGGCTTTGTATTTCGCAGGTTTGCCCGTCTCGTTACGCTTCATCCGGAATACCCACTTGCACGACACCACGGAGCGCCTTTCTGGTTTCTTCACGAGTGGCCAGGTGTTATTCCGCTGCAGTGAGCTCATCTCATCTTCGATGGCAGCCTTCCATTCGTTCCAGTCATCGCGCTTCTGTAGCTCAGCGATCGTTCCCGGAATCTCGTCCATGTAGTTGACTGCACTTAAGATGAAACTTGCATACTCCATCTCAAAATCTTGATGCCATGCCGGCGCTGACCGGTTTCGCTTTGGCCTCCCACTGGCCGATTCTTGCTTCACGGGTTCTTCTTCCTCTACGAAGCTTTCAAATTCGCCATCCGATTGATCTTCTTCCGGTACTTCCACTGCATCTTCTTCTTCTTCATTGACAGGAACACGAACCATTTGCTCCACAGGTAGATCCTTTTCCACCAGCGGGGCCTGCTCTTCCACGAAGTCAACATCGCGAGCGACGACGATTTGCTTCTTCGCTGGATTCCAAACTCTGTATCCGTTATGGCTGTACCCCAGGAAGATTGCGCTCCAGGATTTGGAGTCCAGTTTCCGCCGCAGTTTATCCGGTACATGGACGAACACTTTACAGCCGAAAACTCTCACGTTCGATACGTTTGGCTTCCGGGACTCCCACCGTTCGTAGGGGGTTTGCTTCGTGCTTAGTGCACTCGTCGGGCTTCGATTGGTGAAGAAAGCTGCAGTGAGCACAGCCTGTCCCCAAATTCGTTTGTCAATCCCTGAATCCTCCAACATCGCTCTGGCCTTTTCGACAAGCGTCCGATTCAGTCGTTCGCTCAACCCATTCTGCTGAGGAGTGTAGGGGACGGTCCATTCGACTTGAACGCCCTTACTCCTGCAGAATTTCAGAAATCGCTTGTTTTTATATTCCCCTCCGTTGTCGCACCGGAGCCGGGAAATCTTCTGCCCGAATTTTGCTATGACCCAGGCCTCGTATTCCTCGAAATACATCATCACTTGATCCTTGGACTGCATCAGATATACGACTGTAAAGTGGCTCCAGTCGTCCGTGAACGTGACGAAATATCGCACTCCCGACAGCCCGACCGGTGTCACGGAGCCGCACACGTCCGTGTGAACGAGCTCAAGAACACGCGACGCACGCTTACCGACGGACGAAGAGAACGGTTTCCTCGTCTGTTTCCCGACGACGCATGATTCACACACGATCATGTACTGGTCACTGTCTTTCCCGGAGTCCATGTTTATTCCCGACACCATTTCACTTTGCATCAGTTGCTTCAGACTGTTTTCGTTTAGGTGGGCGAACCGGTGGTGCCACAGCTCGGAACTCTTTTTAATCCGACCGCACGACAACAAGGCATCACCCGCACTTTGCCTGGTCGAATAGAAATCGAGTTCATACAGTTTCTCTCGACGAGACGCACTCGCGACGATTTCGGAACCGCTGTATACCTTCGCTTTCCCGGACTCAAAAACGACACGCATTCCTGCTTTCTCCACCTTCATCACGGAAAACAAATTGCATCGCAACTTTGGCACATACAAAGCGTCTTTGATCGTGCAATCGATTTGTTTCCGGTTAACTACCGAAATCACTTTCACGGTGCTGGCGTACTCGGCCACTATTGTCTCACCGTCTTTGACCACCGCAATCTTGACCGGTTTCTTCAGTCGATGAAGTTCACTGAATTGCACTTTGTCCCGCACAAGATGGTACGTTTCCTCGGAATCGATATACCATCGGGTCTACTAGACTTCCGGTAGCTCCAAACCACCACTGACTCCGACGAAACAGATTTCCTTAAATGCATCCGCCTCAGCAACGTTTGTCTTCGAATTTTGGAATCCTTTCTGGCTTACCTGCTTCTTCCGTTCCGGGCATTCGACCTGTTTGTGCCCTTCCTTCTTGCAGTGAAAACAGATCAATTTCTTCTTCTTCTGCTTCAATCCGGAAAAAGCAGCTTCCATTCCACGGCGCTTAGTTTTTTCATCCAGCAGGCGGCATTTCACAAACTCGAGCGATAGATTATCTTCCGGCATCGTCTCGAGTGCCGTTACGACTCCGGAATACGCAGGGCCAAGCGTCAGTAGGAGATGGCAAACCACGTCCAAATCCTCGAGAACAGCTCCAGTCGAACGATACTCACGTACCAGCCTATCGAAGCCAAGAAAATGTTGTTGTAAATTTCCTCCTTCGAATCGCAGCTGCAGCATCTCCCGCTTCAAATGCATTCGGCTCTGTATGCTGCGACGCTCGAAAACGCGATGCAGGGCGTCCCAAAAGTCTTTGGGGAACTGCTTGCCCTGGATGTACTCGAGCTGCGTATCGTGGATCCTCGACACCAGCAGGGACTTACACCGGCGATCCTTCTTCATACGCTTCTCCAGTTTCTTCGCTTTTGCTGATTTCACCTCGTTCGTGTCGCCCTCTTGGACGATCAGCTCCTCCACTTCCGTTGCATACGTCCGGATGCACTCTTCGAGCTCGTGCTCTTCCAAGAGTATCTGCACCCGAAACTTCCAGGCAGCAAAGTTCGAGCCATCGAACAGCGGCAGCAGCACACGATCAAACTTTTCCTCCTCCATACCGAAAACGCGAAAACTACGACACTTCTGACAACTTTTCGATTAAAGCGCGACCTGGGCCCATAACCTGAAGTTGTTTCGGATAGGCCAGGAGGAAATAACACTCGGAAAACCGCAATTAAGTTTAATGAACCGAAAAACTTATTCTGAAAACATGTTTTACTTGTCACATTGGTTTTTGTTTATATACTGAGTTCAAAGGAGTAGATAAGTAGGGGCGAAACAATATTACGCTCAAAGGAGCAGAACAACGTGGGGGCAAGCTAGAGTACGGTGGTTACACTCAACACTCTACCCCCCCCCAAACACACCAAAAAAAAAAGGGGAAAATGGTTTTTTCCCTCCTCCGGCCCCCAAAAAAAGGTGTACTTTTTTTTTTTTTTTTTTTTTTTTTTTTTTTTTTTCTTTATAAAAAACACAGGCCCCCCCCCCCCCCCCCAAAATAATTTTGTTTTGTTGCGGGGGTTTGGTTTTTTATTTGAACTTATATAATTTGCTTCGCTTTCCATTTTCCTGCCCCTCTTCTTTGTAGGCAGTGCTATCAACACCACACAATGAAATGATTTCATTGGGATAGTCAAGTTCAAATGAGCAGTTGTGTTGTGTCCATACGGTTGTATTTTTCGCTCTATCGTTACAAAGATTTATTCTCGTTTTTCTTTTTCTATCTCGTCCGTTTTCTCGCGTCTGGCTCGTTTATTATCGCCTGCGCTTACTCGTCTACAAACCAGAAGGAAGCGCTGCAAAGTTTTGCAAGTTTCGTCGCTCGACTTATTGCCGTGGCAATGGGTCGTAAAAATCAATAATCCGCGCGGGTGGCATCCGCTGCCAAAGCCATACCGGAGCCGGGCACCTCCCAGCGGAATACGATTAATATACTTCTATCCGGATTGAATACAACACATGTTGGTGTCCTACTGGTAAAATAAACAGAAAACACAAATTCATTTCCAACGCGCATAATTACCATCGGCTTTTTCAGGACGACCAATTTAATTTTACAATAAAAGAGTTTGTGTTTAAGTGAAATGTTCGTGATTTATCCTAAACAACCTTTAGTACATTTTGGATTATTTAAAGCATTCAACCGAGAGTAGTACAGTCGACAGAGATTTTTCATTAAACCCGAACTGAGTTGTTTTTCATTAAACTGAACTGAAAGAGCAATGGTTTGGTTTGTAGAAAATTTCATAAGAAGGGACGGGTCAATGCAAAATATTAACCGACTATATGTGTTATGATATGCATAAATTCGATGATACCATTATTACTATACACCATCGCGGTCCTACGTGAACCTCGCGGTTATATCCCTGATAGAACCCACCTCTAATTTTTTTTAAAATATTTTCCAGATAAAAAAGTAATGGAAAACAAATTTGCCAAAGACAGTGTACACTATTATTCAGTCTGTATGATTTTATATAGGCATTATCCATTTGGGGTCAAGAATACGCGTAGGCCTGAAGGAGTTAATATACTTTTTAAGGCAAGTTTTAACATTTATGAATTTTTCAATAGTATGTGGCCCGAAATCAACAATGTTCTGTATTGAAATTGATGGGTAGAAATACTTCCAATTGATCGGGGTAAAATTTTTGAAAATCTTTTGAGATATGACTGAAATATTAATGCTCAAAATCTGACCATCTTTTTTTTAAATTGTACCCCATTATAGAAAACAAAGACGTAGTCCTACGTCAAAAGCAATGCAAATTGACCATTCGAAAAGATCATCTACACGCTATGTTATTTTTAGGTGAATTTTAAAAAAAATCCTCAAGACATGCAAATCCTTAGTTTTTAAGAATTTATAGGGACTTTTATTTTATTTCAGACGTTCAATCGTTTAATCAAGTTTTCCAAGAAGAATTTCCCAACAAACATCGGTGTTGAATTAGAGCTTGTTCAAACAAATTGGGAGAAGCTATTCAGCTATTCTAGAAGAAACAGCTGAATAGCTTCTCCAAATTGGCTTGAACAAGCTCTAATTCAACACCGATGTTTGTTGGGTTATTTCTTAAAATGCGAATTTAATAAATATTGAAGAATATTACTTAGGTAATATAGAGCTCAAGGCAAACTGGCCTTGACGTTTTTTTTAATGACCTTTCGCTTACTCTCAGTTCAGTTTTCTAGAAGCACTTCTACATTTATCAATTATTCATTAATTTCTACACCAAAAACCACATTACAGCTTGAAATTTCATTAATAATGGTATCATTACATTATTTGATCTGGTATCCTCAGGAAAGTTAGTTCGTTTCATAACTCAAACACCGGAAAATAAAAAAAAATAAAAACATTTCAAAAATAATTTATTTTATGGCAATGGCAAGAAAATACTTGAAAAAATACCCATCTTCAAAAAACTGCAAGAAAAATATCAGTTGTATCATTATCGAAAATAATTTATAAAAATTTTCAACTTTGTAAAAGAACTCCTGTATAAACAGAAGCCTTGAGAATAATTGCAATCACGAGACAAATTAACATTTTTGCTTCCGCATTTGTAAAGGATTGAAGGATTTGATTTTATCCTGTTTCAAAATTAATAAAATTTGCAAATACGTTGATGGGATATGCTACGTGCTTCAGCTCATTGCTGTATTGTAGATTTTGCACTACCAACAAATATGAGTCGCAAAAGAATGTAGGGATTGACGAAAATTGCAACCGTAACAAAAGCAATTATGCTGTTGATGTGCAAAAGCCATTTAAAGAATCAGGTATAAGGGAAGAGTCTGCTTTCAATACATTAAAGTATTATCATGTTGCAGAATTTACCTGTGTTGATCTAATGCACGATTTTTATTCTCATGGAATTTGTAGCTACGACATGTCGCTTGTATTATCTTACATGATCAAGAATTTACACATTTCACTGAAAACCATTAACTACCGAATACAAATGTTCGATTGCAAAGATACAGAAAAACGGAACACTTTTAAAATAATTACCAAAGAGCAAATTAAATCAACTAATTTTAAGATGACTGCAAGGGAAATGATGTTTTTTGTACATTACTTTCCCTTAATTTTTGGGGAATTAATCCCAGAAAATGACAAAGTGTGGAATTTTGTTTTGTCGTTAGTTGAGTTAGTGGGCATTATATTGCTTCCCAGGTTTAATGACGAACTGCTCTGTACTTTAGAAGAACCAATAATTTATCATCACACACTGTACAAAGAACTATTTGATGAACATCTAAACCCAAGTATCATATTTTGCTTCACTATGTTCAGACAATTAAGAAAATAGGCCCTCCGCGATACACATGGAGCTTCCGTTTTGAAGCATTCCATCAAATTTTCAAAAGATATTGCAGGACTATTACGTCTAGGCGTAACATATGCTTTACCCTCTGTACAAAAGCCAATTTAATTTTTATTGATAACATACGAAATTTGAACGATTTCAAGGACCCCTTTTTACTCGAATGTGATTAGTTTGAAGCTTATAGATTTACCTTATTTCTCATCGCTAAACTTAACATGTAAGCTACTAACTTCAAATTTCAATGCTGCATGTAGTGTTACCTACAGAGGCCTGGAATACAAAGTAGGTCATTTTTTATCTAAGTCAACGATAGACATGAATAGTATAGAACTCTAATCTAATCAAAGATTTGTTAATATCAAATAATATTTTATATATCGCTTGTCAACAATGGCAAATAGAAGAATTTTCTAATCATTCTGCTTCCTTTAAAGTAAATGTTGGGCAGCCAAAATTTCACATACTTCATATAGATCAATTTGATGGACCTCCAATTGATAGTGTGTATTGTTTAGCAACCGTGTAAAGTTAGAGGTCATAGAGGTTCATTTTTCTTATTGAGTCTGTTTCCTGCAACCAAGTGCCAATATCTAGAACTAGATTTTAGAGGAAAATACCACAACTGTGCCAAAGTGAATTTTGATTCGGTGTGCAGGCTTAGTTTGTAAATTAATCGGTGCAAGGAGAGTGTATTAGAAATAGATATCATGTTACTAACGGAAGGTTTCCGACACGTCGGCGACGGTCGAGCTGATGTGGACGAGTGCCGACGGCAGCAGCTGCGGGTCCAGCAGCTGCGGGTCCAGCAGGACTTGGCCATCTAGAACATCGAGGAGAGCTGGTTTGCAAAGCTACGAATAATTTATCTCTACCATATTTTGAAGACAATATCTAATATCCTGTTTTATTTTGTCTATTTTGTTTTGTTTTGTTTTTCGTTATGCTTGTCTATTTTCAGTCACACTAGAGCGGTCTATTGCTTTTGGCGGATTGTGTAGGTATGTACTTTCAGCGTATCGTTAACCAAAACGAACCCTGCTGCTAACCTTTCCCAAACTATCCAACATCCCAGTGATTTCTCGTGGAAGTGCAGAGGATTTCTCGGCTTCCTTCAAAGCGAGTATCACGTCAACACGTTCCTTCCTATTCCCTACTTGACCAGCATTCGGGCACGGCCGGCGCCGGTATTGCTTTATAATGGGTCACCAGTTTTTACACATTGAAGATGTATGTTAGTCCCAAACATCATCTGTTGGTTCTTTGTACAAATACAGCTGATCTGGCAATAACGGAATTGCATCCGTGGGCGGTCAATCATGCTCATGCTCATGCTCATGCTCAAAATTAATAAAATTTGCAGTACGCAAGACATTTTGATTTTCACCCAGGCTTTACAGACAGTTAACACCCTGACACACCCTTATTCTTGTTTACGGCCGTACCCATCATTCGTTCGAACGACTCGATTCGAACAAGTTTAAAAGAGGTATTCTTGTATTCGTTCAAGTCGGTTCGAACGAATCCTTTTTCGAGCATAAACAGTGTTGGAGATGTACTTTGACGTTTCGGAACAATTCGAAGCATTGAGCTGTGTTGTATTTGACATTACCCGGTCACTCGAGTTGTCAGATAAATGTAAACATTTCAAAGGGGCGAAACTGGCAAATATAAACAAATTGAGTTATTCATTAGAGTGGACAGCCAGTGCCCTATTTTATAACAAATTTTCTCCAAATCTTATATAAACTATTTTTTATCATCATACTATTAACAATAACAAAAAGGCGTAATTGATTTTATGTTGATAACTGTTATGAGCTTTGTTACGCCCTTCATTCTGTGGGTAAGCGGAAGGGCGAAACTGACTGACGGATTTGCGTTGAGGCAAAAAAAAAACTTTTTCGTATTTTCATTAATTTTTGCTGTAAAATTGCTGTTTTCTTTACTTTAGAGAATAAATTGTATCCAGAATTCTTTGAAAAGAGATCAATCCATCTTATTTTTTTTATTTTCAACAGCTTCAGGGTACTAAGAATATAGCACCGTACGAAATACTCATCTATAATTGCTTGCGAGTGATTTTTATTATTGAATTTTAGATGCTGCAGCTTTGTTCGTGGAGAAGAACATGTTGTCCGAAGAGAGATTCGGAATATCCGGAAAATAAAATCATTAATCATCTTCTTTATCAACATGACGTTAAATAAAAACTAAATCTTGTTTCTTACTGTTTTTATTCACTGTTTCATACAAGTTCATTTCAGCTTTTTGTGTTGCTATTGATTTTTCGATTCGACGATGAGATATCACCACTCGTGGAAATATTTCCGTTAATTTGGCCTGGATGGCATCCAGGGAATGATCCTGAAAAAATGTTCTTGCTGCCAGCGTGAAACGAATACATCCATCGAATACAGTTTTCCTTCCATTTTTAATGTTTTTGACCAACTTGGATGAATTAAAGTAATCCTAGCCAATACGGCTACACTTATCAACTTAAGCTGATTGAATCCTTGATTGCAGGCTTGACCTGTTCTGCTATCGCACAATGATGATGAGTCATATCCATTTAACTCGATTAACTGCGCTGCAAATCAAACAAGACAATTTTAGCTATAATCAATTAGTTGCTACGAGGATTATTATTTACTTTTCTGTTCCAGATGAGATGTACTGTTACCGGTGCAGAAGGGCGAAATTAGAAATCCAACGACAATAAGGCGACATCAGTGGGGCCAATTTGACAGTTTGTCAAACAAAAGGTACCAAACCGAAAGGGCTTAATCAAAATTTGAGAAAATCAAAGGCGAAATTCGTTTTTTTATGTTTTATTATTTATAAAAACGGATAGATAAATGATTAATTACTATTTATTGACGAGAAAGGTTCCTCACAAGCGGCATAGTACAATAATTAGACCGTAATTGCTTTCTAATTTGAAATAATTTTATATTTTCGTTTCAGAATCTTCGATTGAGTTTTTCTCGGGATGACATCAATGTTAGTTTTGCCCTTTTCAAATGTTAGCGCCGATTAGTCTCACGCCTGCAAACAGAAGGCGCCTGTGAAAAACGTTAACGGCGATTTTTTTTGGTACAGGAAAACGGGACGTTATTAATTAGTTAAAAATATGGGCTCTCCCGGAAAATAATTGGGTTTATGCCGATTTTTACCGTTTTTATATCTTTAATCGATATTATTGGAAATAAATTCCTATGCATTGATTTTCCGGTAAACTTTTCAGTTCTAGAACTCATGGACCATAATTTAGTATCATATTTCATCATAAAGTTTTCTTTTCGGCTTTTGCATCAGGAATATCACTGAATAAATTTTAAACTCGAGAAAAGTTAGATGCAAAGTGTCATGGTGGAAAACATTTCTATGCTATATTGAGGTGCACGCATGCTTAACAACGAAGTTGATAATTAGCAATGTAAATTCGGTGAAGGGCCAAGTCACAAACCGATTACTATCCCTGTGGTAGTCCAAATGTGTGCCATTTGGTATTGAGTAATTAAAATTAACGCGATTAAACGCGAATTTAAGGTTCCAATTACTTTGAAGCGTTTTCAATAATTTTCGACTGCTAAAGGCTCACTTCATTTTGTGTGTCATTGGAACACAATGACGCTAACTTTACGAGATTTGAGTGTTGCCAAAGCTTTCTTTTAAATTTTTAAAAATACTTCAATGTAAATTGAGCCGTCAGATGTCGCATTACGGATTCTGGTTAAGCCCAGTACCTGCATGAATGTGGCCAATCAGGTCCTGCTCTTTCATTATTATTCTCAACAACTGTTCTAATCCTCGGAATAAATCATTGGGTTAGACAATCTGAAAACGTTATATGAAGGTTATAATAACTCAATATTTTTAGCATGCTCACTAAGATAATCAACTCCAGTGCAAATGCGGCAAATAAAACTCTTAAAAGACGTGAGATATATATGAATTTCTACGATTGCAAAAAAAAAAGATTCACGAATGCCGTCTAAATGTGAATTCATTCTACTCATGCATGATGGTTTGGTTTTTAATTTTTCTGGCTTGCCCACAATGGATGCTCGCAAAGATGTTTTGAAAGGTTTTATTGAAATTCATACAAATTTTTGTTTTGCAAATGTGCATCTTTTGCGTGACATACATAATAGACGTTCCTTTAGGAAAAATAATAACGGTATGACGTGTACAATCTGCATGACAACAATCTATCTACTTTGTTAGTCAGATAAGTGGACCAACATTACAATTCTTCTTTTGAATCAGCTTCTATTTCCCTAGATTCTCTCATTTATTCATTACCATTACCATTCATCTTTATCATCATCATTAACATTTTTATCATAACATTTATATTAACATAAAATAATTTTATAATTTTTACCTTATAGGTTATATATATTTTAAATTATTATGTCTTTTAAGTCCAATTATCATTTTGATGCTTTCTTCTCCACTTATGATATAGAAGTATCTAGTGCCTTGAATACCAGAAGCTGCAACGGAATCTCTGGTAGACTTTTGGTCTTATTGCTGTTTTTTTTTTAATTTCCGGTTTGCAAA
Organism: Aedes koreicus; assembly: GCA_024533555.2. NCBI lineage: Eukaryota > Metazoa > Arthropoda > Insecta > Diptera > Culicidae > Aedes > Aedes koreicus. Next base: position 111,088 of record JAHHFK020000619.1, on the reverse strand, counting down.
TGGACATTTTACCAAATCTGATCTGATCTGATTCATGTAGCGCTGTGTGCCATTTGGCTAGTGTAAGTTTTACAGTTCAATCCTTGTCATTACTTTATCATAACGCACAATATCATTATATTTGATAACATTGTTTTATTGATTTTACATCATAGATGATTTAAACATTACTCATTGTTTTTTATGTCCATTTGTCTGCAACGGAATCTGTGGTAGACTTTTGCACTTATTGTTGAATGTTTTTTTAAATTTCCGGCTTGCAAATGGACATTTTACCAAATCTGACCTGATCTGATTCATGCAGCGCTGTGTGCCATTTGGCTAGTGTAAGTTCTACAGTTCAATCCTTGTCATTACTTTATCATAACGCACAATATCATTATATTTGATAACATTGTTTTATTGATTTTACATCAAAGATTATTTAACATTACTCATTGTTTTTTATGTCCATTTGTCTTTAACTCCCTTTCAAATAAATCTTTCCTGTTTTTCTAACTCATGAGCAATAACTATTAGGCCAACACAAATTAAAGCGGATTGCTGTTATAAAATCAGCATGAAGCAGCAAATTGTGACCATGGCAAAATGAAATTAAAATGTTTAAATGTAAGTTTTATAAAATTTCAATAGATTAAAAAAAACTTTTTCAGAATACCTCAAATCAAGATTTTGGTGAATTGCTGCTATCGCTGAAAACGAACGCAAACGTGCTTAAGAGCGGAACCACAGAACTCAAACACTATAAAATTTAACAACGTATCTTGTATTTTAGGATCAACCGAATGAAGATCATATATTATAGATACGAATGCTTGTAGTATTTTTCATTTACATAAATATATAACACATATAAATATTTCATGGGAATGGGAAGGACCATCAGGGCACCCGATTGAAGCACTTTGGATATGGAGAGTGGGAATGCCAACTCCCTATTGCTAACAGTTTGTGAATAGAGGGTGGGCTCTTCTCCCGGCACTTGGGGCATCTTCATGTTAGATAGCTCGCTCTTTAGACCAATTGTTCAATCTTGTTGTTGGAAGGAGATTCTTATATCTCTGTGGAAACGTATAAGTGATGTTGTCTGTCGATCCACCCAACACGTTTTTGGCCGTTCATACAATGGCAGAATTAGAATAATCAGTGGTTATTAAAGCTTGATCAAGTCTTACAGAGAGAAGAGCCCATTGCTGTTTCTATTTTTTCTAGCTTTATATTAAGAAACAAATTAATCGATTTCAAAACGCTTAGGTCAAAAGTTTATTCTCAACTATTAACTTTTTCTCGGAATAAGTAAGACCAGCAGATACGCAATAAATATCTGGTTTTCCTGGATCAAAATTTCAAGTGATAAATACATACATACATATGCTTTTCGACACAGGTATTCTCCTACAGGTGACTATCGACCGGCAGAATCGACTGCCATCGTTTAGTTAACTGTAATGTTAGCTTGGTTAATTTTGTTCGTTTCAATTATGGATTTTCTCAAGTCTTCCAGTCTTGAGTGGCCTACTCTGAGAGTTTTAATTCAAATTCTAAATTCTGATGTAAATTTGTGTCAAATCTACAAAAATAAGGAAATCCACACTTCATTCCAATAAAACAATTCATTTCGTTTACGTGGTCCGCAACTAACGAGTGACGTTTGTGAGACAAGCCAAAAAATGGATACAAACGCATACTGGAATCGCGCAATTCGTTCGAACGAAAACGGGAATACGAATGTGACATTCTTTCGAACGTTTCCTCTACGAACGTAAACAAGAATAGGGGTGAAAAGATCCGGTTGTCACAATGCCGCAATAACCACTTCCAAATATCTCGAACCAACGAGAAAAATCTCAAATTAAACTCTTTTTGTACACCCGATTCGCTAGTCAAAAGTGACGTTTGTCAGCATGCCAGAAAAATAAACAAAAAAGTTTTCGAAAGCAAACGGGATTCACCCAATTCGTTCGAACAAACGATATTCGAAAGTTCGAATGATTCGAACGAAAACGAGAATACGAACGTCACAATCTTTCGAACGTTTTCAACACGAACGCAAACAAGAGTAAGGGTAAAAATGAACCATCAGATTACAATTTCCAAATACGACAAAATGGGGGCTCACGATCAATTGTTGAACTGGCTCCGCTCATACCTGACTGGTAGAACTATGTCTGTGAAGATTTCAGATAATGCCTCGTCCAGCTTTTCAGTAACATCCGGCGTTTCGCAAGGCAGCCACCTTGGTCCATTCCTTTTCCTGGTATATATGAACGACGTGAACTTGGTCCTCAGATGCATGAAATTATCCTACGCGGACGACCTAAGGCTGTACTACGTCATAAAATGTCCAGAAGACGCCAATTTTCTTCAGCAGGAACTACAAGTGTTCGACGACTGGTTCCGAATCAACAGAATGTCCTTAAAAGTATCCAAATGCTCGGCTATCTCCTTTGGCCGAAAACGTGCGATGTATCTCTACGACTACATCCTTCGAGGAACACGCTTGAAACAACGGTCGAGGATCTGGGAGTAATGCTCGACTCCAAACTGTCATTCGAGAACCACATTGCCTATATTGTTTTTAAAGCCTCATCGCAGTTAGGATTAATCTTCCGCTTCGCAAAAAACTTCAAAGACCTTTATTGTCTGGAGGCACTATACTGCTCTTTGGTTCGTCCTTTTTTGGAGTACTGTGCTGTCGTTTGGTTCCCTTTCTACCAAAATGCAGTCCAGAGAATCGAAGCCGTTCAGCGAAGGTTTAAACGCTCTGCTTTGCGACATCTTCGTTGGCAAGACCCTCGCAGATTGCCAAGTTGTGAACGTCGGTGTAAGCTCATCAGCCTGGAATTGTTGGAAGGGAGGCGTATGGTGGCCAAAGCGTGATTCGTTGGTGACCTCCTTCAGAGAAACATTGACTGTTCCAGTTTACTTGGTCTCTTGAACGTCAACACTCGACGACGAAACCTACGTTTACAATCTTTCTTTATAAACCGGCACTTAAGCACAAACTATGGCAAACACGAACCTGTGCTAAGCATGTTTTGCGTTTTCAACACTGCTGTAATGTGCTTAGTTTTAATGTATCCCGTGATGTTAATAAGCGTTGCTTCCCAAGATGCATGTGTTAGCTATTGTATGTAATTCAGTGTTATCTAATTGTCATTTGGATAAACATTTTAATCTGTTGACGAATCAATAAATAAAAAAAAACTGCACTGGAGGGCTTCATGCCTCTACGGTACACGAGCTGCCTTGGAGAGAAAGATTTTGCAAAACGACGGTGGCGGAGATTTTAATGTTTCTGAGATGCTTCGTGTGCTTTTGAAAGGTTTTTCTGAACAATGTCGTAAATTTGGCTAAACTGCTGTTTACGTCGCTCAATTTTCTAAGCTTCAGATAGACTTTCATCGTGTCGATATAGCTGGTGATCTGTCCCCTTTTTGGCTAGCCCTTGGCCGTGAGTGTTGTAGTAAGGTGTGTAGCCGGTGGATGAATGGATGCTGGTGTTTAGAATGACCATGATTTCTGAAATTTTCAGATCCCATGAACGTTGATCTTCCTTTGCGTATGTGTGAATGGCCGCGTTGATAGTGCGCTAGACGCGCTCGACAGGGTTGGCCTGTGAGTGATACCTGGAGTTCAGCCAATGTGCAATTCCGAATTGATCCAGTAGGTTTTTGAACTCCTTCGAAGTAAAAGTGCTTCCGTTGTCGGATATTATAACTTCAGGAACGGAGTTTCGGCAAAACCACTGATCTCGAAGGATCGCACACATGGCTGAGCTGTCTAGTTTCCTCACAGGATGGATCATAACCCACTTCGAGAGTAAGTCATAAATGACCAGGATATGCTGGTTACCTTTTCGACTTCGTGGGAGTGATCCTACAAAGTCCTGAGAATTAATCTGCCGCATTTTGCCCATTTCAGGGGAAATGGGTACAAAAGGGGCCTTCACCTCTTTGCAAGTTTGGCAGGATTTAATGTACTTTCTTATATTCGGTCCTATTTTGGGCCAGTAGAACCGTTTGCGAATGCGGGTCATCGTCTTCTCGTACCCTAAGTGGAAGCAATCGTCATGGTTTTCTTTAGAAATTTTAGGAATTTCTTCCGACTGTGGCACTCGCTTCCATTCAAAGCGGTTGTCGAAAGGCTCATTCCTGACAGTTACAAATTTAAAAAGTTTACCAGCATCCACTTTGAATGTACAAATTCATCTGGCCTGCCCAACACCTTCTGCATGAGGGAAGAGTACCATGCTGCAGTTAGGGACCTTGGACCGTAGCAATACTCCGAGACAGGGCATCTGGGACAACATTGTCTTTAGCCTTTCGATGCAGGACAGCCATGTCGTACTGCTGTAAGTCCAAGCTTCATCTTCTGCAACGTGAGCCTACTTTCCACTTCGTGTGTAAAATATGGGTGAGGGCTGAGGAATTTGTAATCAAAGTTAAATGATACCCTTCTATGAAGCCACGAAATGCGCCTAGGGTCAGTATAGCAGCCAAGGCTTCCTTTTCGGCTGCATGGTAATTTTATTGTGGGGTGGTTAGTTTGTGGCTATAATATAAAATAACTTGTTGCTGCGTGAGAGTTTCGGCGATGGCCAGGACTTCCTAGCACTGGCATCGGTTTGAATAGTAAATTCTTTTGAGAAGTCAGGACTTCCCAAGATCGTTGCAGACACCAGTAGTTTTTTTTTTTTTTTTTAGTTCCTTGATAATCGAGATTTTTAGCCCTGGGTTGGTTAATCTCCCGTCGTAGTCGCTCAAATACCTTTTAGGTATTTTCGTAACTTGTCCGGGGTTGAGATTCGAGCTCGTGACTTTGGCGGTGAGAGGTATGGATGTTTACCACTATTCCGGGGTCACCCCCACACCAGAACTTCTTTTACATCGCAGAAGGACTTTTCTGCCTCTTCGGTCCAACGAATAACTTTCGTTTTTGTTTTAAGGAGCTCTGTGAGCAGTTATGCCGCTGAAGTTGGGAATGAACCGACGATAATAGTTGGCCATCCCCAAGAACCTCCTAAGCTTCGTCACGGTAGTTGGCCTCTGATATTTAATTATTGGCCGAATCTTATCAGGGTTTGTTCGGAGGCCACTTGAACTAAGGAGATAACCCAAGAACGAGATTTCGGACACTCTAAACTTTGATTTCTCAAGATTTATACCCCTACGCGCAATTTCGCGGAGCAACTGCACGTGTTGCTCGAATGTATCCGTAACCACTACGATATCGTCGAGGTATACGAAGACACAAGGTTCCAGAACGCCATGGCCTAGTACCTTGTCTATAAGCCGGGCTAATATAGCCGGGCTATTGACAAGACCAAATGGCATTCGGGTGTACTGGAACAGTCCCTTGCCTTGCACACAGAACGCAGTATATTTTCTGGAAGAATGGTCTACACAGCAAAAAAAAAAATGTAATACAGGTCAACGTTATTGATGCTAACGTATTAAAAACTGATGTAATCAAGGAAATACGATGCACAATAACATCCAATTGAAGTGATATTACATCGATCTTCAAATTACATCAAAACAAAATTATAAGTTGCATGAATGTAATAATCACATATCAAAAACATGAATATTACACAAAACCAATGCACATGAAGGACTCCGCAAAAAATGTTAAATATTACACGGTTTTGATGCTTTATCGCATCTAGTTGTTATGTAAAATTAAATCTCGCAACACTGTCAGATTTGTTCTTAATATTTTTCATCTGCGGCAACACTGTTTTCTTGTCAAAACAAAGTCAACCGTCACGGTCATGATATCGTTGCATCCAAAAGCTAAACCAGTTGAAACGTGCGAATTTTTTCATCACCGCCTTCATATGATGACGGAATGGCGGAAACAGCAAACACTCTGTCAGCCAACCCTCTGAGAAGAAAAAATAGTCGTCTGCAATGGGTACGTATAAGATCCGCAGGTGTATCTAGCGCTTTTATTCATCAACCATTTTCATTCAAATTAGATCTCGAAGGTAGCCACATTTCGTCGAGTGGTGAATCGCCTGTCACCTGAACCGATGCCCTCTACCGAAAAACCGATGTTATGCTCGGAAGTGGATGTAATCGTACCGACACTACAGATTATATTCAAACAAGGTGCTGGTGAAACGAGAAAAAACTCCGGCTGTGTATGATTCGGATGCGAGTGACAAGACGGAAGACTCCAACATGTCCAACGGTGCGGAATATGGACAAAAAATGGTGATAATTCGGATAATGGCGAAGTTTAGAATGGATGGTAAGTAAACAAGGTGAAAGCATTGCAAAACCACCAGCACCTCATCTGGGTGAAGTAGTGGTGGAAGCTCTTCGTTTGCTAGTGGAGCGCCTGGTGCTGGCGGGGGTGACGATGGTGACGGTCGCAAGGAAGAAGAGTTTCCGCTTCCGTTCAATATTAAGGCCGAAAAGTATGAGAACGAAATGAAAAAGAAGGATGAATCGACGGCTTCGGAGAATATCTAAGTATAAACTGAACAACCGGACGAAGAAGCCACTGGCTGAAACACATTTCGATTCAAATAGAAATAAAAGCAACATTTTGTTTTAATTTCCGCTGTAGTTCATCTTTTTCATTAAATAATATCTGAAAATTAAAATTATTTTTACATTGCTCCCTTTACGTCACGACTACACAGTACGTCGCAACGATTCACGTTGTCTCGATGGGTTACGTTGTCTCGTTTACATCGACCAAATTACATCGATAAGCAGTGCATCATTTTATTGTGTACATCGAGACAACCTAACATTACACAACCGATGGAATGACCTATGTGCATCTGATTCTGTGTAATATTCAACAATTTTATTTGCTGTGTAAAAACAAAACAAACACAACCCCCCTCCCCCCCCAAACCCCCAACCGCCACAAGGGCCACCCCGGCCTTTTTTCCCCCCCCCCCACAATTTTTCCACTACCACGCCCCCAAAAAACAACCCACACAAACTAGACACAACCTCCGTCTCCTACCATCTACTCCCCCCCCCCCCCCCCCCCTGGTTTTTGGAATCAAAAAAAATTTTTATTGGCTTTTTTTCTCCCCCCCCCCCCCTTTTTTTTTTCTCCCCCACAGGGGGCTTGATAAACCCCGGGGGACCCGCCCGGAAATTTTTTTTGTTTTGGCCAAAATTTCCCCTCCCCCCCCAAAAAGGGGGGCCGTGGGACCGGGGGTTACCAAAAGATTCCAAATTCGGCTTCTCGATTGTGACATATTGCTGAATGGTCGGTTGAACGTGGAACTTTTTCCAAAAATCCATACAACATATGCAGTCAATGGCCAATTTAGGAACCACCAATGTAGGAATAATGTTCACCAAACTGTTAAAGGAGAAAGGTAAGTATAATTGACCCAAAACATTTAACTGTTCTCCACTTGCCGTTCGCAACACAGTTGAAGTACGGACGGGGGAAAGCTTATGTGGTTTGATATTTGTATAGATAGTGTCACTCATCATGGTCAGGTTGCTTCCACTGTCTAGTAAAGCCTTGAATTGAATTTCGTACAAACCTACCGTGGTGTACGGTCGATTATCGTTGGTATATGGGTAAGAGACTAAGCATGTCGTAGGTTCAATAGAGTACATTTCATCAATAGCAGGTTCAAAGAATGCTGAGAGGTTTCCTTTTGTGTTACACGCGTTCAATGGTGCAACAAGCCACGGTTTTCGCTCGCTGTCATCTCTTTTTTTGTGCAAAAAGTATAATTATCGGTGGGGTATCCGCGAAAATCACAGTTTTCGCACAGAACTGCTATGGGAAGCCTACATGTGTTCATGCGATGCCCAGGAATACAACAATTAAAACAATGGTTTTTCGGTGGCGGGCGATGCAAGTCGATTAGGGCTGTTAGAGTAAGCAGACGACTCGATTGAGTGTTGTATGGAGCTGAAGCTGCCTGAAGCTGCATTCGCGCATTGTTTGACGTTGGAACTGCGGAGTTTTGATTAAAACTAGAAGGTTTCCTGTTTCGATCTCTATTGTTAAATTGTAGCTAAGGTTGGGGTTTGATTGTTTTGCTGCTCTGTTTAGTTGGCTTTGGGTTTGGGATCTTTAGCAGTGACTGCTAAAGACTGCCCAAAAACTTGGGCAGTGACAGCCCAAAAACTTTATTGTAGGCAGAGAAATTTAGCGCGTCTACTTTCTGCCCCGCTGCAACAAGTGTAGCCAAATCGGTAAGCGGTAAAAGAGACGCTCCATTTCGTAATAAAACTCATTAAAAGGTCAGCTACGTTGCTGGCGCCTCTGATATATTTTCATTTTTATAAGGGCATCTAAATCAGGATGCATGAAAGTACGCCGTAATTCCAACACTAAATGTGGCCAATTCAACAGGCGACCCGTTGTACCCATGGTCATGTACCTTTTAAGAGCATGTGTGGTGAAAAGATGAAAAGCCGATTCGAATAATTCTGCTTCGGACACGTGTTCAGCAAGCGACAATGCTTGAATTTTCTCCAAAAACTCATTCAATTTCAGGCCATGATCATCGCCATCATATTTGGTCACCTAGGCACTGGAAATGTAAGATGCGAAAATTTACGTGGATTGAAAGAATTTTGAACAGGGTGCAAACAGGGAATTGGATTCGCTTGGCTGTACACAGGGCAGGATGTGCCGTTCAAGAAAGTATTGGTTCCCATTGGCGGTGGATTCTGTGACGCGTAAGCCGAACAAGCATGAGGAGCCTGCGGGGGATTGTAAAAATTATTTGGCACACTGCTGGTGGGTTGAGGAGGATTGGTTGAAGTGGATTGAAATACATTCGCAGTAGCCGTTTTAATGCTCTTCATTGGCTTGGGGTTAGATCTACTCGAGTGTGTAGCGATTGTGGGTTATTCTACCGATCGGGTTCCAACCGCCGGACAATTACTACGCAGATTGTCAGTTACTCCAACCATCTGAGCGGAAATTTCCCTCTTACTTTCACGCAAAGTCATCTTTTCTTCGAGTCTTCGGATATGATCTTGTAAAGCGAGAATCAGCTCCTGATCTGACGAAGCATTGTTTAAAACTACCCTAACCCCATCTTCGCTTTGCAAATTATTATTTGCGGTGGTGCGGATGGTTCCACAAATAAACCTGCTCTAGGCAAATCTTCCTTATTTTCCCCTTCCCGAGCACTAGACTAGGTGTAAAAAAAATCTCGCAACAATACAACACATTTCACCAGCAATATGAGCAATTGTTCCGTGAGCTCATTGTTCTCGTGGCAATTAGCCACCATCTGGAAAAGCCGATGACTAAGATACAGAAGCCTACACTCAAAAAACAATGCACCTTATATTTAAGTGCCAGCACCTATAGATTTGAGCAAAGTGCAAAGTTATTGCTCTGTATTGGTGCGGCACTTATTTTTTATTAAATGTGGTCAATTAACCATATGTGCAATAAATATATAGTCTTTTAGTGCAAGAGCTGAATAGATATTGATTATAGTGTACATGGATTGCATTAACTTGTCCTAACAAAAAACAAATGAGTTTTTTAATACGTTTTATGTGAAAAGGTGCATGGATTTTATTTTTTCATAAAAAGTTTAGTGTTGGATTTTTTGTACTTTTCATGTAATAAAACGAAATGTGTGAATAAAACAGGTTTTATTTGTAACATCATAAAAACTTCATCACTTTTTGAAGCTATCGCGTTCAGCAGCTCTTGTGCGGGAATGGCAAAAATGCTCGGTAGATCTGAAATATTCACAATAAACACCGTTAACATGGCAAAGAAGAACATCTATACTAATTTATTACCTTCAAAACATTCAGTGACTTCCACTGGCAAACCAAGTACCTAAACCACCACACGGTAAACTTCACTTTGCTTCTCCATTTTGCAGTTTTTTTTCTTCTAGAACGATAAAGCAGCTGATTGTTTTTCGCGCACGGTTTTTTATTTCGTTTTAAGTGCGAAGATGGATAGAATAGGGCAAAGTGAAAACAAACTTGAATGACATTTCTCGCTCCATTGAAAATTATGTGCGGACCATATCAGTCTCATTGGAAACGAACCTGTGTATTAAGTGACGGGTGTTAAAAATTATGTGCGGCAAATGAAAATCATACTGGCTCACATGATTTCAATTCGAAGCAAAAATTGACCGATTTAAGTGCCAATTTTAATAATAAAAATTATTGATTTATTTTCAGTGTAGTCTTACATCTATTCCTAGTACTACTGTCCCCACATCTTAAAGCGTCACAAATTTCCTGATATTTATGTTCGCATTACCCTATTTCTTCAACTTTTTCTGCATTAAGCTTGGCGCGCAGAATTATTTTGTCCTCTTTCTCAACTTTCATTTGTTGTATCAAGCTTCGCTGCCTTCGGCAACATGTTGGATCATCGCGAATGACGATAGTCCGTATTTCTAATTTGAATAGAAGCTCTTCTTCTAACAAGTGATCCACGCGCATATGGTGGTACCACCCTAGCATCCTTTCAACGGCTTGATCGTAGCTATTGCTTGGTTGAGCCATTCAGAATGAAATCTTTAGACTCGAAATTTATTGTACTAATTCAAACAAAGCGCTGAGAAAGCGAAAACGAAATTGAAAATGAAAACCTTTGATTGAACTATTGTTATAAGGCACAAAAAAAATTCTTATTTGCCTCACCCGTGGTTCACAAATGCGGTAAATAACTCGTTATCATTACCCGAAACGAAATTGCTTGCTCTACCAAATACCACTGAAATCATCAATTTATCGCACTTTGATATCACTAATTAAAATAAATCATTTAGAACCTAAGGAATATGGAAAATATATGTATACAATTGAATAAGAAAATAAGGTTAAGGATAAAGAAAATTTTGAGATTTGTTAGGAAGAAATTTAAAATTGAAATTTAATCGATTTCAATTCCACCCGTAGTAAAAACAAGTTCTAATTTAATTTCAAACAAGAAACCTTTTTTTCAACTCTCTTATCGTTGAGCGCCAATTGTTACTATTCTTTTTACCGCGACCATGTGTGTCGCCACGGCTATCAGGGTCTACCCGGGAGGAATTGAAATTTATAGCAGACTCACTTCCCTAAATTGCACTGATCGAACAAAATGAAAGCAAAAAGATGGTGGATAGATATATGGCCATACAAAAACTAACAAAATTCAAATAATTTACACACTAATTACAACGATTTATATTTCAACTTATATAGATAAAAAAAAAGGTGACGATCAGCGTCGCGGTGATGCTTTAACTGTTGGCACACGCTTGGGTTACTTGGACGCTGCACGACAAATATTTCGTCACTGTAGTTAGAAATTTTGAAACAAGCACTTGGGTTTAGTTTTGACACTGCGGTTTAATCGTTTTGAAATTTCGTTACCGAATAAGACTATCGCTGCATGATTTTTTTTACGTAGGACTTACGTCTCTCTTTTCTATTCCTGTATAGGGGCGCCGTTCTAAAATTTCTGAAATCGCAAGCGTTACGCGGGTTTGGAGACTTTAAACGATAATATCTCCTCTCTGGCCCACAGAAATTTTACGATAAGTATTTCATTTGCAAGGTAGAACATCAAAGCTGAGTCCCTGTTGCAAACTTAATTCATAACGTTTGTTTAAACTAATTAAAATGTACTATAAAGAAAAGTGTCTAAACGCACAACGCTATTGGTCGAAAATGACATCATATTTGCGCCACGCTCTGATTGGTTCATACTGCCACAGTTACCGAGCCAGCGATTATCGAACATGTGGGGACGACCGACCAATCATCAGTTCTCGCTGTGCATCCGTATGCGACAGACGTGTTTGCGGAGCGCGTTGGTAGAAAACGCCGCCCGTGAACACAAGAAGACCAGACCAAGAAGAATCATCCACGTCACCTGCAGCTAGCCATCCGCAACGACGAGGAGCTGAACAAACTTTTCTCCGGTGTGACAATTTCACAGAGTTATGTTCTGCCGCCCAAGAAGACTGAAAAAAATTTCAATCGCGAACCATGTTATCAACTAAAATCTTTCCTTTTCAGGACGATCAAATCAAGTTGCCAACTAAAGAGTATGTTTGATAGAAATTTTTCTTGAGCTCATCGAAATTTTCATTACCATGCACCGGCTCAATATGGCGTTGAAAAAGCCGCGTCCCGGAGAAAATGGCCAAACTAATCGCCCACATCATCTTCATGGTCAAGTGGTTAGCGGCGTCACGAAAATGTCCAGTGTGTTACCGGTCATTCACCGAAAACAATGGCTCTTAAGCCGATTTAATTGTACAGATGTTGTAAATAAACATAGTAAATAATTTAGGAAGAGAGCTTAGTAATAATACAATATAAATAGGAAGGCTCAATCTTTCATAACTATCCATTCTTGAATTATATAAGTCTTCCTTACACAAATAAATTTATATTTTTGTTTAACATAAAATTGAACTCCAAAATAAATGTAAACAAAGGAAAAATTAAAATAAGAAAATACTAACAACCCACCGTGAACAAATAACTGGCACTGCTCGCATCCCAGATGAACTACCAGGGAAGCGTTTTCCCATTTCCGCGTACCACCGGGCGAAAGAGAGTTGAGAGAGAAGAAAAGGGAGTATGAGAGAAAGAGAGGGAGGAAGATTTGGACGACTTTGGGCAGGAAGGAATATTGAAAAGGATTAGAGGGGCAGTCAACGACCAACCCCCGAGGAAATTAGACGACAGATCAGCGAGGAAAAAGTCAAGAAAGGGGAATTTTGTAGTGCCGGTAGCGACGAGTCGAATAAAAACAAGTGTGCGACCAGAAAATCAATTTCGGTCGTTATCCCGTTTGCCGGAGGATCCGGGATCCAGTAGTTTGGTAAAACCATTGGGGTCGTGTCTACGACCGTGTGGACTCGGCGAGTCCCGTGCTGGAGGCCGGTGAGCGACCGCCATTGTCGCGCCACACGCCGCGTGCCAGTGAGGAAAAAGTCAAGAAAGGGGAATTTTGTAGTGCCGGTAGCGACGAGTCGAATAAAAACAAGTGTGCGACCAGGAAATCAATTTCGGTCGTTATCCCGTTTGCCGGAGGATCCGGGATCCAGTAGTTTGGTAAAACCGTTGGGGTCGTGTCTACGACCGTGTGGACTCGGTGAGTCCCGTGCTGGAGGCCGGTGAGCGACCGCCATTGTCGCGCCACACGCCGCGTGCCAGTCGTGACGAGCGTTGTGGAGGTGAGGCTCTATCAAAGTCCGGAGGGTTCGCCCCCGCTTGTTAGGGCCAATATCCGATGCGTCACGGCACCGTGGGCGAGCACGTGAACGTCGAGACATCAAGACTAAACCTGAACCAAAGCATGCTGAAGGCCCGCCGCCATCAAAGGTAACCCGTTTGCGCTGTTCATCTCTCTCTCTCTCTCTCTGACCGCATGACATCGAGCCCAACTGGAGCTGAACGGCCGCATCGTTCCTATTATCCCTATCCTTTTGTCCCGTCTCCTATGTTAAACTCTGAATAAACAAAAAGGGCATTGTTTCCATAGGTGATCGTTCCACTTCGTCCCCCGCTGAGTCTACCCGTAGTACGTGGGCTGCCGCCCAGAGGTAGGAGTAACCCTGAGCTAGTCGACACTGGCGATCCGCGAAATAAAATATTCGTATTTCTTTGAATCACGAATATTTACACGTACTCGGGGTGGCTCACGATATCAGCTTTAAGTGATCTATCGTGAACTGTTTTTGGGTTTTCGGCTATAAGTGGACTTCAAAATTAATGGTTAAAGTCTAGTTAAAAAAAAAAAAAAAAATTATAAAAATTCTCAGGCATTTTTCTTGAACTTTGAATTTACTTTGAATGATTAGATAATTTTTTTTCGCTTGTATTTATTTATTATTTAGTCATTTCTTTCTTATTTAAGATAGCATTCAATTAAACAAATGAATTTCTAGATTAAGCTCTAAATATTTTAGAGTTATAAGTTGGTGAATTATTAATTGGTTATTGAATTACGGAACTGAATATTAGTGATCTAGTGTAGAAGAAAATGGCGGAAAGTTGGCAGGTTATTGAATTGAAGGAAAAGGATTTAGACAGATTGTTTTATGATATCAGAGTAGATCACCTGAATGAAGATGAACTGGAGTTTGAACTAGCAATTCGGGAAATATTATTCGGTCGAGAAGATTCAATGTCAAGGAAGCGTCGCGCTTTGAGGGAAAAATTGAAGACAGAAAAAGAAACCCCCAACGTAAATGAGAGAGTACTTAAAACGAACCCACATGAGGAATTGGAAATCTGTGAAAGCAAATTACAACACATTGAAACTATAGTTCTGAGTTCTACAAAGGAACTACCACCACGATGTCAGTCGTCTTTATTGCATGTAGGTAGAAGGATAAAACTATTGAGGGCATATGTTGGAGGTGATAGCCAATACCAGATAAATAATATGCTAGAAAGGATTTTGTCATACCTCAATGAGTTTTTTTATAACAAACGGCAGGGCACAGAAACGCGCTTTACGGAATTAGGCCTAGTGAATTTGTTTGATGAAGCGGCTAGTCAGGTACCGGTCACAAGAGAGGAAAGGGAAAATTCTACAACAATTCAAACAGGCCGAACTCATTCAACTCTTTTGGAAAATGATATCCTGGGTGCTTTGTCTCGATTAGGTTTGATGGAATCGGAGAGCCCGATGGCAGATAATGTTAGAGATGGGCTTTTAAAATTAGAACAGGAACTTTACGATTTGCGCAGATACAAAGAGGTAAATTCCGTTCGTCTGAGCGACTTTTCGCATGAGTCGACCGGTAGCGAAATTCCACCTTCACAACGAACAACACACACCCCCCCCCCCCCCAAAAAAAAAAAACCAATAAACCCACAAAAAATATATTCTTTTCTCCCCCCCCCCGTCGTTGGCCTCCCCCCCCCCACCCGGTATTCCCCCCCAAATGCATTCAAACCCAGATTGGTTTGGAATCGACACTCCATCCGATTATAACTGGGGAATTTTCGATGGAAAGAGTCAATATTCGTCCGTCAATACGATAACCAACCCAACTGTATCTTATACAGCCCCTCGTGTGGCTTCAACGTATAATATTGCTCCTTTACCAAAGCAGTATTTGCGGTGCTGATTCGATCAGCCAGGCTTTGGTCAGCCTTACGCGCACTCGTTCAGACAAGAGAGCCAAAGCAGTTAGTGGTATCTACAGTTGGAGAACTGTAGAGCACTTTGCTAAAGGATTATTTCGGTTTGCAGTGTATTCGGACTAGCCGAATATTGCATCGAAACGCAAGGTCTTGTGTATGAACATAGACTGTCTAGTACTTTATTTTCCATGGGTTTTTATAGTTGAACATGTATCATAATTTACAATTCGGGTTCACTTAATCTAGTATGCTAAAGTGAGAAGGAAGATACGCCTGGGACAGCGTTGACAAATATTGAACCTTTTTTGACTATGTTGCTTTTCACGCAACGATCGATAAATTATTATTTTGGTTACCCGACACTTTTCAAGTGTTCCATACTGGTCCGTAAGCGCAAGACCTCCGTGCTGCATATATGCGGTAGAGAATAGAATACTCAGCGAAAACAGTTGTTGGTGCATCCCTGACCGTCCTCTATCTATCGCATAACGGCATGACGAGTGTATCGAAAACAAACGGTGTGTAGTGGAAATTGAATTGCATTAGGTTAGCCGTATTTGGATGTAACTTTATAATGGGTGTTAAAAAGAGGTATAGTACACCTCCCCCCTCTTTTTTGAATGATGTAATGAGATTTTAAATGAAATGGAATCATTCATGAAAATTTACTGTCCCAGATGTATTTACAGTATTTAACTTTTTTTTTTTAATAATGAATTTTTGTTAAAGTTATTTTAATTATATACTAACCGAGTTTAATGCACTTCCTCAAGCAAAGCTTGGGAAAATTTTACCTACTTGCTTTTTTTCGCTATTTTTTTATTTCTATAATTTTTTTTGCAAGTTAGGCTCGGTATATCATTAATCCTATATTAAAATTATGTTTTAAAATTGATTACATTTTTATAATTCTATTTTTGTGTACGGTTGTAATTTTTCTCGTATGTAATTCTTCTAGTTTGCAATTGAGATTTTCTATATTTTTTACTTTAAATGGTCCAATGTAATGTGGCTCTAATTTTTTTCTATTCTCATTGGTAATATATACTAAATCTCCTTCGGAAAGCTTAATTGGGTTTGTATATTTATTTAAATTTTTTAGTCTATCTTCTTTTTCTTTGATAAGATTTTCTTTAGCCGTTAAATTTGATTTTTGAAGTTTAAATTTAAGTTCATTGTAATATTGTTCTATGTTATAAACTGGTTCTATCTTGTTTTTGAGGTAAATTTGCCTTTCTTCCGAATATTAACTCGTATGGTGAATAATCTGTATCTGTATGTGTTGTTGTGTTGTAAACAAATGTATAAAATTTTATCCAACCATCCCAATCGTCATGGTGTTCGTTTGAAAAGGATCTTAGATACTCATTGAGACATCTATGATTCCTTTCTAACGCGCCAATTGTTTGTGGGTGATAAGCTGTAGCAAAGTTTTGCTTAAATTTTAAAATTTTACTTATTTGTTTTAATATATCATTATTGTACTCGGTACCTTGGTCCGACTTTAATTCTAAGAAGTTTCCATATGTTAATATGAAGTCTTCCACCAAAGCTCGTGCTATGGTCGAAGCTTCTTTGTTTTGTACTGGTATTATAACCACATACTTTGTCAAATCGCACTGTATTGTTATGCAGTAGCGATTGTTATTGTCAGTTTTCGGTAAAGGTCCTACTGTGTCAATTGATATTACATCAAAAGGTTTAGCAGGTGTTGTTGTTACAATATTTGGTTCTTTAGTATGTTTACATACTTTGTTAAGTCTGCAAGGTTTGCAATTTTCTACAAAACTAGCAATTGTTTTCTTCATACTTCTCCAATCGTATGATTCTTTTAATTTCCTGTATAGTCGATTTTGTCCTATGTGACCTCCCGTAGGCGTCATATGATAGTCATGTAGTATTTTGTTAATTTCGTCTGGATTTTCAATTTTTCTTCGTGGTTTAAAAATCATTATTTCCACATCTTTTAGTGATTCGATCGCGATCTTTTTGAACGATTCTACTGGTAAAATCGTAAATATTTTATTTTGTGTCGACATAGCTATTTTCTTAATATTCATTTCATCAAGCATGTCATTCAACCTTAGACAAGCGGACGCTAGAGTCTGAATTCCATCGGCTGTGACTGCACATAATTCTTCATTTTCTTTTGGATCCGTTATAATAATTGTTATTTCATCATTCGAGCTCGTTATTGTGTATAGTTTTGGTAGTTTGTACGTTTTTGAAGGATTGTCCGTTTCGTAGATAGACAGTTGCGCACCTGTCTGCTCTGTTGAATTCAGTTTCCTTATTGTCGTATTATTTTTAGTCATAGACCTAGTGTTAACCTTTAAAACCGTCATTTCTTTTAATTCGTCTGATGTGATTGCTACTCTAGAGAGAGCATCAGCACCAACGTTGTTTTTTCCTTTGATATACTCGATTTCAAAGTCGTAATCTTCTAGATCTAGACGCATTTGCGTAAGCTTTTTGGTAGGTTCTTTCATACCAAAGAGATACACTAAGGGTCTGTGGGGCTGCAAAATGGTGAGTAGACAACTGGGATGGAGCGTGCGTCCCCGCAACATAGCACTGGTCCTCACAAGTTCCTACCTCATGCTTCCACGGGTCAAGAGATGACAAAGACCGCCAGCTAAGGGTTGCGTACTTAGCTGGTAGTGCAGCCTGGGCACTGTTGTCCTTCTGACTTCAGCTAGATTGAGGAGGTGCATTCCGAGCGCCTGTCCACCAAGGAGGTGCAGCTCATACAGCGTCTGTCCTGGCATCCGACGGCTGTGTAAGAAACGCTGTATCGCGTCATCTATACCTTATGAAACAGTCCCACCAACGCGATGTAGGAAGGTAATCTTACCCTACCACATAAAATTGAAGTATTCTTTATACGGTGTATAATTTCAGATCATCTATGGAATTATGCTGTTTAATAATTTTAATTTTTTTGTATCCTTCGTGACAATGATAATGCAAGAGCGTCTACAATTGCAGCTGGACATCAGTCTACAGACATGCAGACAGTACAAATATGATTGTTACTATCATTTTATATTATAACATCCCTTCACAATATTTTTAAAGCTATTTTCAGGTTCGCATCTATGCATCGTCGTAAGTTTTAGCCCACCTAACCCACGATATGTATTTGAAAAGATAGGATGGTTTTTAATGTTTTTTTTTTAGAAAGGATCATACGACAAATTCTACTAAATAAAATTTCCAAAAAAGTTTAATAATTCAAAAACTAAAATTGTTGATGATCCCTCATTTTCTATTGCACAGATATAAAGAATTATTTGTGGGCCCAGTAGAAAGCAAGAGTTATCGGAGAATTCAAGTTTCATTTTTCTTTTCTCTCTTGTTTTTTTTCTCTTGTAGATTTATTAAGCTTCCGTTTTTGGGCAGTAATCATAATCATATGAAATTTATTCCGGCTAATTGTTTACTTAAATTTTCTTTGCTATTCTGCTTGGCTGCCCGGTGATCAACTTTCTTTCTTTATATCACTTTGGAAATTTTTGCCATTTCAGAGTTTCAATCATCTAACATCACAGCAGAAGAGACAAATAGTTGCATTTAATTTTTATGTGTATACTATTACAACATCGTATTATTTCAGTACATCATCATTATATATATATGTATAATCATATTAAAAATATTTACTAAAAGTTTAATAATAATAATTAAATTTCATTTGCTTCATGGTTACAAGGAAATAGATTCCAGATAGTACAGATATTTTATTTCATTGTATCTAAAGGTGTTATTCTATGAATTTAAATCATTGAATTTTATTAAAATTAATAAATGCTCTTCAATTCTGCTGATTAGGTATATCTATATGTCATGAATACATACATATTTTTTTGATTCATGTATAATTAAATGGTTTATGTTTTATTTAATTGCAATAAGACCATCACACTCACACTTCATCTGCCACTGATTGAGCTGTAAAGATGCACCAAGCTGCATATAATAGTCATATGCCTATTATTACTATTTTAACTATTTCATCATATTATTTTATTTATAACCATATTTAAATTACAGGATGACGAATTCCAACCATGGCATATTTTAATCAAATATAATAGTATATTTCATTGCTCTATTACATACTGCATATATTGCATATTATGACATATTATGTACATTATATATAATAAATACTGGGTTGGGAGGGAGCATCAGGGTATCATTCAAGCTGAAACTGGACGATGGTTTGATTGACTGCCTGAGTCTAGGAGGGAACGAGCATTATCATTTTCTTTATCCTACCGATTCGATTGTGATGCTGCGAATTCTACTCCAACAGTTTCAGTGAGAGTGACGCGCCCTTCTTAACAAGCCATCCTGTAGAAAGCTTAATAAGTATTGCAAATTGGGTTATTCGAATTGTCGGATCGTATCGTTGGAAGGAGATTCTTAATTTCCCGTGGATTTCGCGTGAGTGTCTATGCTTACGGGTTCACCCCTCCGTTTTTGGCCCTTCATACAGCGATATTGTGAATTCAGATCGGTGCCTCAATTTGATCTTGCTATTGAGTGGAGCTGCATCCAAGCCAAGGGCATGAAGGGATGGTGGCTACCATACATACATACATACATACATACAAGAGATACACTAAGGGTCTGTGATCGGTTCTGATTTTAAATTTTCTTCCATAAATGTAGGGTTTAAAATGATTAATTGCCCAATGAATGGCAATCATTTCTTGAAAAATTGTGTGTTTTTTGGCTTCCGCCTTATTAAAAGTTTTGCTAGCGTAAGCAATGGGTAGGTCATCACCATCGTGGTATTGAGATAACACTGCTCCACATGCTACATTTGATGCATCTGTCGTAATTATGAAGTCTTTTGTAAAGTCCGGATATTTTAGAATTTGTGGGGATAGTAAATGAGATTTTAATTTTTCAAAGGCCTTTTGACATTTATCAGTCCATTCAAACTTTGTGTTTTTCTTTAATAGGTCATTTAATGGTTTTGCTATTCCTGCAAAATTTGGTACAAATTTTCTATAGTAATTACAAAATGCGACAAATCTGCGAATATCATCAGCATTTGCTGGAATGGGAAATTTTTTGACTGCTGAAAATTTAGAATCATCGAGGTAGATTCCTTTATCAGTAATCTTATGCCCTAGATAAGTAACTTCAGATTGAAAAAATTTACATTTTCCTGGATTTAATTTTAAATTGTAGTGTCTGAGACGTTCAAAAACTTTGGTTAAATTTGTTAAATGATGTTTTGTAGAACATCCTATTACGATAATATCATCAATGTATATAAATGCGTGTTCAGGTGTTAGACCTGCCATGGCTATTGTCATCATACGCTGAAAACTATTTGGACTGATATTTAATCCAAACGGCATTCGCGTATATTGATAATGGCCTGACGGGGTTGAAAAAGCTGTATATTTGCGTGATTCTTCTGTAAGAGGAATTTGGTGAAATCCTGACATAAGGTCAAGAGTACTGAAATATTTTGCCCTACCAAGTTGATCTAAAATAGAATCGATTCTTGGTAATGGGAATTTGTCTGCTAAATTTTTTTATTGAGTTGTCGAAACTCGACAACTAATCTCCATTTTTTATTATTATTATTTGACTTTTTTGGTACTAGTAAAATTGGTGAATTGTATGATGAAACTGAGTGTTCCACAATATTTTCTTTAAGCATTTTATCTACTTGTGTTTGTATTTCTTCCGTTTGTGAATGGATCTGTTTGTAATTCGGAATATACGTCGGGATATTATCTGATAGATGTATGTCCTGAGAATAAAAATTATTGGTTGAAAGAGTATCTTCGTTTAAACAGAAGATATCTGAATAATCCGTAATTAATTGTTTAAAATCTTTTTGAACAAAATTAGGTATATTTTCTGTGTCAACTTCATTCCAAATGTTTTCTTTACGTTTATGATTACTGGTATTGCTAGTTTTTAGAACGTAATAATTGTCAAGAGGCTCTGTGATAGGGTTAATCTGATCGTAGGGTATGTATACTGGTTCTTTTGTAGTATTAATGAATTTTGCAAAGGGTTCGTCTTTGGAAATGATCGTATTGCCCAAAAAAATTCCTGGTTGGATTTCTTTAGCATGTACTACCATTTCATTTTTGTAAGTCTCATTTGTTATTCGTCGAATGGTTTCACTCCTTTGAGGAAGTATGAATCCATTCTTAAAGTTGTCTTCGATAGGTGCTGATACTGTTACATTGCCTAAATCAAAGTGTAACAGCCATGATTCATAATCGATTTTACATCTATTTTCTGCAAGAAAATCACGTCCAAGGATTCCATCGGTTTGAACAGGAAATCCTTTAGATACTAAATGAAATGTATGTTTAATTTTTAATCCATTACCAAAAATTAATTCTGTGTCTGCGGTGGCAATGGTTTCAATTTTTGTATCGGTAATTCCAGTTAATTTAATTTTTCTTGAAGTATTTATTAGTTTATCTGGGTTTACTTTGTTAATTTTGAATAAAGATGTGTCTGCTCCACTATCTACTATTAATGTTATTTTTCCAACAGACATTGAAGTTTCTATACAAACAAAATTCGATGCATTTAAATTTATTGAGAGGATCGGTCTACCCGATCTCTCCTCTCTAAAAAATCATTATGTCGGTTTTCTTGTCGGTCGTTTCTCTCGTCTCTTCCCTGCTCTGGGTTATTTGTTTCGGACGAGGCATGATAAACTCTACCTCGTCCTGATCCGTTCCTGTTATCATTATTGTTATATGACCTTTCTTGCCGACGGTCATTGTTTCTGTAATTGCCGTTATTGTTTGGGCCATTGGATCTATAATTGTTATTATTGTTAAAGCTGTTATTTCTCCAATTGGAGTTACGTCCATTGAAATTTTTATTTTGACGCCAAGATGGGTTACTGTTGTTCCTCCAATCTTGACCTTGTCGATAAGTTCCTCTATACGAAGAGTTCCTATATTGCGGTGGTGGGCCTCTCGAGTTTTGTTTGTAAAACAGTACATTTGCAGTTGGTACTGTATCATTGTCATTCTCTGCAGCCCTTCCAATTGCTTCGTTAAGGTTACTGAAGGTCCCTGATTTTATTATCATTTGGGTACCCACGTTTTTCAAGCCATTAGCTAGGGCCTTTATCCCTGCTTTGTTGGCCATTTTTGTTGCTGTGTCTATCGGTATTTCGTCATTAATGTATGCTGTTTCCAGCTGGTCTGTGAGTTCTTCAATCTCACTTGAAAATTTGTTTAACGCTCCATTCTGACGGGTGGCGTTCAATTTTGCCAACACAACATCTGCTGAGATGTGTTGTTTGCACTTTCTTTTTAGGTTATCAACAATAGCATTAATATTGGCTGGTGCATCTCCTACCGCTGACCTAGCCTTTTTTTCTAATTTCGATAATACGACTTGTACTGCTAAGGGTTCAGTCGCTGCCGTTGTAGCTGTTTTCAAAGCTGTAAGTGCGGCAATTATATTATTTAACTTTTCACCATTCCCATCATACTGAGGTATGAGGGACGAGGCGATTTTTATTATTTCCGTTGCAGTTGCCATTTTTATAGTATTCAGACTTCTATTGAAAATAATAATTGTTTTCACCAGCACTTTAAATGTGATGGTGCGTTTGGTATTGCTTAATTTTTCGTCTAAAATTTGTGTTATGCGGTCAAAAGCTTTTTCTGAAGCTTCTCTAAAATAATTAAATTTTGATTCTGACAATACTTCTGCCAGTTGGAATAAGGATAACTGTACTAATTTGTACAATTCCTTGCTTTTTTCTTTCTTTTGGATTAACGTCTTAAATAGATACTTCGTATTTACTGACTTTTTTAAATTTGACTCCAAAATTAGAAGTTCTGATAATTTACTTTCTAATTCTGGGATATTCATATCATTGCTAAAAAAAAATATTTGTTTACAATACAACTCCACAAAAGACGTATAAAAACTTATGTCGTGACATTAGAAAAAAAATAGGTATGTATTACGTTTTGCTTTTAATATTTTTATATTACATTATAATTCACTCACATCACTTTGTTCTGTTGCTTGTTGTCGTTGAATTCCTGCCA
The DNA here is from genome assembly GCA_024533555.2 of Aedes koreicus. NCBI lineage: Eukaryota > Metazoa > Arthropoda > Insecta > Diptera > Culicidae > Aedes > Aedes koreicus. Next base: position 87,930 of record JAHHFK020000619.1, on the reverse strand, counting down.
CCAGGCTGGTTTATTTTTCTTCGGATTCCTCCGTTGCCCTGCCTACCATTCCTAGGTTGTGGGATGCTGCTACTGATGATTTTCCTTTATTTTTATTACACTGTTTACCTTCTTATGGCGAGGTAGATGCCTTTCTTCTTTACGGACACTTAAACGTTTGTTTCACCAGAGCTTAATACGCTGCAAGTAGAATTCTTCCGCCTACATTTTTCTCATGGGCATCTTCGTGCGACATGATACCTTGCGGCGTCGTGATTATTAATATGCCTGATATGTGAGGCAACACTTTGCGCGAAAATTCAAGCACGTCTTTTGCTTTGACGATTTTGCCGTTCATCAAACACAAATCATTTGCAGTCACTAAAAGTTCGAATTTGACCCCTCTAATCGATTTTATTTTGATTAAGTTCCGAGCTTCTAACAGGTGTGTAATTTTCTTTATGGTATTGTTCTTTATCACGATCTTCACTAATGGATTTTTATTTCTTAAAGCACTTTGTATGGCTTTTGCCAAAATGTTCAATTCGTCTCTAGCCGACATTTCGACCCTTTTTTTTTACTTCGCAATTGAGATTTCATTTAGGGCAATTATTGATCTTGCCTTTTTGAACGCTTTTTTATTGAGATAGCGCTTTACTTCAATCACTACCGTAATTAATAGGTGTCCTATAACCACTGCTAAGATAATCCCTAGCATGAACTCATGGTTATCGAGTTTGATTGAGTGTTCACTTTGCACATTTATTATTTTCACCTGTTGGTCACCATTATGGTTAACCGTTGACTTGGACTCTTCATTGCCCATTTCAAACTAGTGTTCTGATTTATTTCACCTTAATGTTCTGTGCACTTCAGAATAGTGTTTTTACTCGGTTTGATACACTTTACTAACACTCTGTTTTTACAACGTCGAAAACACACAAAATGTTCACTTTATGTTCTTGGTAGTGTTTCTAGTTTCTCTGCACTTTACTTTTCACCACCGAACAAAACTCGTCCATTTTCGAGAATTCGAAAATTTTTATAGTTCTTTTTCCAATAGGTTATCAGCCAGTATTCACAACACTTGTTTTCACATGGTCCACGTTTATGCTTTTTCTCCTTTTCCAAATCTTTTTCGTAATCTTGTTTGGCCTGCGCATGTATTTCTTCCCAGAAGGCGCGGCTTTCTTCATCAGACATCACTTCACTCATTTTTAACAATTTATCGGAAAAAGTCTTAACTCGGTACAAGATTCGTACATTTGGTTCACTGTATTAAATCGGTTTCACTTTTACCGCGGACAGGTTTTTTGACTGTCATGAGGTCGCCATATAATATTGCTCCTTTACCAAAGCAGTATTTGCGGTGCTGATTCGATCAGCCAGGCTTTGGTCAGCCTTACGCGCACTTGTTCAGACAAGAGAGCCAAAGCAGTTAGTGGTATCTACAGTTGGAGAACTGTAGAGCACTTTGCTAAAGGATTATTTCGGTTTGCAGTGTATTCGGACTAGCCGAATATTGCATCGAAACGCAAGGTCTTGTGTATGAACATAGACTGTCTAGTACTTTATTTTCCATGGGTTTTTATAGTTGAACATGTATCATAATTTACAATTCGGGTTCACTTAATCTAGTATGCTAAAGTGAGAAGGAAGATACGCCTGGGACAGCGTTGACAAATATTGAACCTTTTTTGACTATGTTGCTTTTCACGCAACGATCGATAAATTATTATTTTGGTTACCCGACACTTTTCAAGTGTTCCATACTGGTCCGTAAGCGCAAGACCTCCGTGCTGCATATATGCGGTAGAGAATAGAATACTCAGCGAAAACAGTTGTTGGTGCATCCCTGACCGTCCTCTATCTATCGCATAACGGCATGACGAGTGTATCGAAAACAAACGGTGTGTAGTGGAAATTGAATTGCATTAGGTTAGCCGTATTTGGATGTAACTTTATAATGGGTGTTAAAAAGAGGTATAGTACAACCGATAAGCTCGAGTGATAAAAATCGATGGCCAGCTGCAACTTCGGTAAATTACACATTGTTTGCGAGTCAACTCCTATGGTATCTCCCCCATCACCAAGTAATTTCCCAACGGTTAGTCAGTCTTCAAGTTATTCCAATCCATGGCCAGCGAGTGAAAGAGGGAGACCGTATACTGCGGCAACTTCTTTCATTCCATCTTCAAACCCAAATTTAATTTCGGGTCAGATTCCCGATGTGAATCATTACCAAAATCCCTTTCAGATTCCGGGGTTGAATCAGACTCAGTTTGCAGGGACGATTCCCGAACAATTTCCTCCAGTCGGCGGCACCCAATATTCATCTTCACGCATAGGACATCGGGGACCAGAACTTGTGCCCAATCATCCTAGCTTCATTCCCCAATATCGTATAGAAAACAACCGGAAATCATTATCGGTGTCCAAATGGAAAATTAAAAAGTATGATGGCACGGATCAGGGGTTGAAACTCAATGAGTTCCTTCATTTAGTCTCGCAATTAGCTCTGTCGGAGAACGTTGTGGAAGCTGAACTATTTAACTCGGCTTTTCACTTGTTTACTGGACCAGCATTAAACTGGTATTTGTCCATGAGATCAGCCGGACGATTGAGGGATTGGAGCCATCTAGTGTTCGAGCTTCGAAAGTCCTTTGCTCATCCTGAACTAGATTCTCTCGTGCGGGCTCGAATATATCAGAGACGGCAGCAGCGCAACGAGACTTTTCAAGACTTTTACTACGACATGGAAAGCATGTTCCGTTCCATGATCAATCCGATGACCGAGGGCGAAATGTTAGATGTCTTGAAGCGAAACATGAGGACTGATTACAAGAAGGCTTTATTGTGGAAACCAATTTTCAATCTGTCGGAGTTGCTGGATGCGGGGCATCAAATAGACGCTTCTAATTTTTCACTCTTTGCTAAAGTGTTTAGTGCCAAACGATCGGTCAATACTATTTCTGGAGGAAATGCCAACCGCGAGGGAAATAAAAATTTAAATCGTCCACTATCGAATCCACGATCTCAGGATTAGTTTAATCCCAAAAACCAGGAGGGTTCCCAAAAGAAAAAAGAGGTCTATAATAAAAATGAAACCAAGAAACCCCCGCATCAAAATCGAACTTCTGGAGAGGATGATCCTCAAGAAGGGGCCTCTAAACCATTTCGAACTTTAGAAACGTTAATAGCCTCCCATATACCTCCTCATCGTTATGAATGTTTGTACTGTCGTCAAACTAGTCATACGATAGAGCAATGTCGAAACCGTAGAGGTATCTTATGTCTAATTTGCGGTTTCAAGGGCTTTGAAACACAAAATTGTCCGTATTGTCAAAAAAACGGGCTTCAGACGGTCGGAAATCGCCGATCGTCAGATCAACCGGCGTAAATACTTATCCGGAAGGGATAACTCGGTCAGAGTTGTGGGAGCCAGTTTCCAAAGAACTGTATGACTCCGATTCATCCCAGGCTCTTACAATCTCTTTATCCCAGAATCAAGACAATCGCCCTTATGCTGCGATTAAAATTTATGGGTTGCCTGAAAAGGGTCTTTTAGATTCTGGAAGTCAGCTCACATTAATTAGTGAAGACATTTTTAAAAAACTCCAGAACAGTAAACTTCGTCCTTTGACCAACCCGGTAAAAGTTTGTTCCGCTAATGGGTCGGAACTTATGGTGGTTGGACAGTTATTTATACCGTTCAATTTTCAAGGTACTGTGAAAATTATCCCCACACTGGTTGTTAGACAGTTATCTGTGAGTTGCATCCTTGGAATGGACTTTTGGCGGCGATTTCGCATATGGCATACAATACAAAATTGCTCACTTGTAGCGGTAAATGAGTCTCAGGGGGAGAACCTTTTGTATACCCCACTCACCGAATCTGAGAGCAGACAGCTAGAGGAAATCAAAGACCTCTTTAAGGTTGCGGATCCTGATAGCCTGTCTCGAACTCCGTTAGCAGAACATCGTATTGAGATTGCCGATGAGTGGAAAAAGAAACCTCCGGTGAGGCAATATCCCTATGCATTATCTCCAAAAGTGCAAGAGAAAGTGGCAGCAGAGCTCAGAAGGATGCTGCATCTAGGCATCATAGAACGAGCAAATTCTGACTGGTCCTCCAACGTTGTTCCTGTTATAAAATCTTCCGGCAAGGTACGCCTGTGTTTGGATGCCCGAAAGATTAACGAGCGAACCGTACGTGACGCCTACCCCTTGCCCCATCCAGGTCGAATATTGGATCAATTGCCTAGAACGCGCTATTTGAGTACCATAGATTTTTCTGAAGCTTTCCTTCAAATCCCCTTGGGAGAAAGTTCCAGAAGGTACACCGCTTTTAGTGTACAAGGCAAGGGGATGTTTCAATTCACCAGGCTGCCTTTTGGGTTGGTCAATAGCCCAGCATCCTTAGCCAGACTCATGGACCGAGTCTTGGGTCACGGTGAATTGGAACCAAATGTATTTGTATACCTTGACGATATTGTCATAGTATCAGAGACGTTTGAGGAACATGTACGGTTACTACGAGAAGTCTCTAGGCGTCTAACAGAGGCCAACCTATCTATCAATATAGACAAGTCAAGGTTAGTCAAGTCAGGCGTTAGCCAGTTGTCATTCCTAGGATACTTGCTCTCAACAGAAGGCTTACGGGCGAATCCAGGAAAAGTTCGGGCTATAGTGGAATATGAGAGGCCCACCACCATAACCAAGCTGCGTCGTTTCCTAGGGATGGCCAACTATTATCGTCGCTTTATTGAAGATTTTAGTGGCATCACTTCTCCTTTATCGGATCTTTTAAAAACGAAGTCCAAGGTTATAGCATGGAACCAGGAGGCGGAGGAGTCCTTTTGTCGAGTGAAAGAAAAATTAATTTCGGCTCCTATTCTTTCACCACCCGATTTTTCCCAAGAGTTTTCAATCCAGACTGACGCTAGCGACGTAACGGTGGCTGGAGTGCTCACACAAATTCAAGGAGGTCAAGAGAAGGTCATTGCTTACTTCTCACACAAAATGACCACCCCGCAAAGGAATTACCAATTGAGGCATTTAGAGGTTACATAGAAGGGTCTCACTTCACCCTGCTAACGGACTCATCGGCGTTAACCCATATTATGTCCACCAAATGGAAAACTGCTTCTCGTTGTAGCCGATGGTGTTTAACCCTGCAACAATATAATCTAACGATCAAGCATAGGAAAGGCAAGGAGAATATTGTTCCCGATGCTCTTTCGAGGAGCATACCTCCAGATTCTGTTGGGGTGACAGCCGTGGCACTGAATGGTTCGCCCCAGACTTGGTATGAAAATATTCTGGACAAAATTGCATTATCCCCCGACGAGTTTGTAGATTATCAGATTCGGGAAGGTGAACTCTATAAGTTTGTTTCTGATCTTGATCAATTCCATGATCCCAGGTATGAGTGGAAACTTATCCCAGCGCCAATAGAGCGTGCTAGAATTATCCGGGAATGTCATGACGAGGCTATGCATCTGGGAATAGATAAAACATTAGCGCGGGTTCGGCAACGTTTCTTTTGGCCACGTATGGTATCCGATGTTCGGGAACATGTACAGCAGTGTTCTGTCTGCAAGGAAACCAAGGCTCCAAATATCGCCCTTGCACCCGCCATGGGAAATCAGCGAGTTACCACCCATCCCTGGCAAATAATAGCTCTCGACTTCATTGGTCCCTTACCAAGAAGCAAGAAGCAAAACCAATACATTCTCTCAGTGGTTGACCTGTTTAGTAAATGGGTTATGCTGTGGCCCTTTCGTAAGATAGACAGTACTAATTTGTGTACGGTTCTTAGAGACCAATGGTTTTTCAAAAATTCTGTTCCGGAGGTGATTATTTCGGATAATGCTTCCTGTTTCCTTTCCCGTGCATTTCATGATTTATTAGAGAGGTTTGATGTGCGTCACTGGCTGAATTCCAAATATCATTCGCAAGCCAATCCGGTCGAAAGAGTCAACACCGTGACTGCCGCAATTAGAACGTATGTTAAAAACGATCAGCGATTGTGGGACACCCGGCTATCTGAAATTGAAACAATCCTTAATTCAACGTTACACACAGCCACCAGTTTAACTCCCTATTACACTACCCACGGTTATGAAATGTTCGGCAAGGGAGCGGATCACCGTCTCCTAGACCAAGAATCCGCATCATCAGGCGATGATCGCGCCTCCCAGCAAAAGGAATTATTCGGGAAAATCTGTGAATTGGTACAGACGAAACTCAAGCAAGCTCATCAAGAAGGTCAAAAACGGTACAATCTACGGCATCGGGAACATAGCAAAGCCTTTGAGCCAGGGCAACTCGTTTTCCGACGAAATATGAAGTTGTCGAGTGCGATCGATCACTACAACTCAAAATTGGGTCCTCAATTCATCCCAGCACGTATAACGAGCAAAAAGGTCGTCTTCTTACGAGATAGAAGATTTGGCGGGCAATACACTGGGTGTGTGGCCAGCGGCCCATTTAAAACCGGGATGAATTATGGAATCCTTTCTCCTCTTGGAAAAGTACACGTTTTCCAAAACAAATCAAAAAACCACAGGCATCATTCCATTCTAGGTTTTATAAGTAATTAATTTTGATATGGCGAATGGTGAATTCGGAAAACTTGTAGATGCAAGGTCCGTGTGTCTACTCAGAGTAAATAGAAATACACTTCTCCGGTGTAGGTAGAATGTAAATTGCTCCGCTCCAATGTTAATGTCTGCTCGGCTATCCAAAATCATTCGAATGAGTGCAGGCTAAACAAACAATGATGTAACAATTGATTGCGTGGTGTTGCCATATGTACGAGCAACCAAGCGTTTGCTTGTAAATAGGATTGAGGCGAAAAGGGGCCTCACATCCATTTGGATTTATATCCCTTCAGAATCTTTCTCTCTTATCTTTACTATAATAAATCATATAGATGAGAAGATCTGGTGAACAGAAAATCAGTGTATTCCACAATGTATTCTTTGAGCTTTAAAATGAAAATTAAAATTCCGAAGAGTACAGGGCTAATTTCACACGAGACAGCTTGTCCGGGTGATACTGTTGTAGACGAAAACCGATGTCTAAGCAGATTAGGACATAGAAAATAGATTAGATAGACAATAGATAATTACATTAATGATATAGTTAAGAGAATGAATGAATAGGGTGTGTGTTTCCGGGGTACCCACTGAATGATGGTGTTCGAAAGATGAATGTATGTGAATGGTAGGAATGAGTTAAGAAGGACTCATGCAAAATGAGTTCCACAGATGGTTAGGATAGAACAGTTAGTAAAAAGTTTAGATGTAAGATAAAGTACGATAAGTGAGGATCATGCTCCTTACCGTCAAGGAAAAAGGGAAGAAGTACACAAGTTCTAAATTTAATTAAACCCAACAATATCTAGATGGAAGGATACCTGAAAACAAAAAGAAAGAGGATGATGGAAATAATAAAGTGGATATCGTAAAAAAAAAAAAAGAAACCAAGAAAAATCCCTGAGAAATTACAAAATTTTCACAAACCCACAAGCCAGACATAAACAGTCCTCCGGGAATAAAGTTGTTCCTAGCCGGAAATTACAAGAAGGGTCCAGGATGAACCAATTATGTTGATATTGAAAATTCCCAATTTGGGAATTTTCTCATTAAGAGGGGAGTAATTGTTACCGGTCATTCACCGAAAACAATGGCTCTTAAGCCGATTTAATTGTACAGATGTTGTAAATAAACATAGTAAATAATTTAGGAAGAGAGCTTAGTAATAATACAATATAAATAGGAAGGCTCAATCTTTCATAACTATCCATTCTTGAATTATATAAGTCTTCCTTACACAAATAAATTTATATTCTTGTTTAACATAAAATTGAACTCCAAAATAAATGTAAACAAAGGAAAAATTAAAATAAGAAAATACTAACAACCCACCGTGAACAAATAACTGGCACTGCTCGCATCCCAGATGAACTACCAGGGAAGCGTTTTCCCATTTCCGCGTACCACCGGGCGAAAGAGAGTTGAGAGAGAAGAAAAGGGAGTATGAGAGAAAGAGAGGGAGGAAGATTTGGACGACTTTGGGCAGGAAGGAATATTGAAAAGGATTAGAGGGGCAGTCAACGACCAACCCCCGAGGAAATTAGACGACAGATCAGCGAGGAAAAAGTCAAGAAAGGGGAATTTTGTAGTGCCGGTAACGACGAGTTGAATAAAAACAAGTGTGCGACCAGAAAATCAATTTCGGTCGTTATCCCGTTTGCCGGAGGATCCGGGATCCAGTAGTTTGGTAAAACCGTTGGGGTCGTGTCTACGACCGTGTGGACTCGGCGAGTCCCGTGCTGGAGGCCGGTGAGCGACCGCCATTGTCGCGCCACACGCCGCGTGCCAGTGAGGAAAAAGTCAAGAAAGGGGAATTTTGTAGTGCCGGTAGCGACGAGTCGAATAAAAACAAGTGTGCGACCAGGAAATCAATTTCGGTCGTTATCCCGTTTGCCGGAGGATCCGGGATCCAGTAGTTTGGTAAAACCGTTGGGGTCGTGTCTACGACCGTGTGGACTCGGTGAGTCCCGTGCTGGAGGCCGGTGAGCGACCGCCATTGTCGCGCCACACGCCGCGTGCCAGTCGTGACGAGCGTTGTGGAGGTGAGGCTCTATCAAAGTCCGGAGGGTTCGCCCCCGCTTGTTAGGGCCAATATCCGATGCGTCACGGCACCGTGGGCGAGCACGTGAACGTCGAGACATCAAGACTAAACCTGAACCAAAGCATGCTGAAGGCCCGCCGCCATCAAAGGTAACCCGTTTGCGCTGTTCATCTCTCTCTCTCTCTCTCTCTGACCGCATGACATCGAGCCCAACTGGAGCTGAACGGCCGCATCGTTCCTATTATCCCTATCCTTTTGTCCCCTATGTTAAACTCTGAATAAACAAAAAACAAAATGAATACAACTTCTTTTAAATTTCTATGATTCTGAGCCTTAGGTGCATGCAAGTCGGGTTAAGGGCATTGTTTCCATAGGTGATCGTTCCACTTCGTCCCCCGCTGAGTCTACCCGTAGTACGTGGGCTGCCGCCCAGAGGTAGGAGTAACCCTGAGCTAGTCGACACTTACAAGTGTAATCCACTGGATGTTGGGTTAAGTTGTTCGTTGTAATTCGCTCTAAGGTCAATGTTCAGTCTGTACAGTCTCGAGTGGAAGACGTTGCAAATGTAAATTTTTATCGTAGTATTACGTGCTGCCAAACACTCAGGCCGTCCTGCTGCCCAAGAAGACCGAGAAGAAAATTTCAATCGTTAACCATGTTCCCTCCGTTAACAACTAAAACCCGGTCAATTCAGGACGAACAAATAAATTTGCCAACTAAAGAGTATGTTTGATAGAAATTTCTCTTGAGCTCATCGAATTTTCATTACCACGCACCGGGTCAACATGGCAAAATGTTCTTCAGTCGCTCTGGCAGGTGCTGAGCAAATACGTTCGCCGTGAAGTAATTTTTTGCAATGAGGACCCGAGGTGGTCTGATAAAAGTGAACCCGAGTTTAAGGACATTGATCGATTCGTGACTCTTCAAGACAAAGCACTGAAGAAAGGGTTTTCAATCTCTGATCTGAAGCCCCGATTGCTAACAAAGTGGCGTGGAAAATACATTAATGTTTATGTTTATGTGTATTCCACAAACATTGGTACGAATTATCAATACCAGTGTGTACTTCGTAAGTTGGTAGCATCGCAAACTCCGGATCGATCTGGCGCTCATTCAACTATAGACGATGCTGCATTGGCTAACGAGCTGCGCGAAAAACACCGAGATCTTGTGGGGCACTTCAGTTCATAGCTGCTATGGGCGAACCTGATCAACTCTGCTCCGGCTCATGAGAGAAAACGATTGAAGCAAGCAACAACTCCTCCTTTGCAGTTGACAAAATATTTCCGATGGGCACCAGTTTCCGAAGCTGCGAGATTTCAATCAGTACATCGGGGAATGGTTGTGGCGAACACAATAAATAAAGGCTGGATGCGAGGAATTGCAGATATAAAAAATTGATATCGCTTTGGCGAACAAGATTCTTCAAGGCGTGGCTCAGAAAGTGTAAGTATTGGAATCCAAAGGTATTTTCGGATCGGAAATTTGCTTGGTTATGGAAACAACGATGCGTCCTGAAGAAACCGAACTCAGCAAGAGCCTTTCTACAGGTGTTACAGACTGTGAGGATATCGATCATAGCTAATGTGATTTTTATCTGATGTTACGTGACCTTTATCATAAATTGTGATAACGCAGTAGACGTAGGCGAATCTGTAAATTATTTTTTGTCCAATCACACCGTACCCTTTACGACGCAGCATATCCTTGTTGTTGAAGCTTACTTCGTCTAAAAAGACAAGATCAAAAAGATCCCAAGGGACAGCAAGCATTTCTCTTGTGAACCGCACGATTTCGTCCTCCCGAATTTGGATTGCACGGCGTTCAATCGTTTTCCACGAGAGTCCTGACTCATGTAGGATTCTACATACTGACCCTACGCTGATTGTCGTGCGAAAATGGGATTGAAATTTGGTTTTTGCCTCGTCCAAAAAGATAATAGGTTCTCTTTGGTACAATTCCACGATCCACTGCCGCATCTCGATCCCAAACTTCTTGTAGATTTGTTCACGCTTCTTTCGTTGAAAATATCCTTTTTTCTCGTATATTCTCCCCCACCCCCACCTCGGCCCCCTTTATTATTTTTTTTTTTTTTTTTTTATAAACAAAAAAAAAAAAAACAACCCCCAACAAACGCTCAACAATATTATCTTATATTTTTTAAAAAAAAAAAAAGAGCGCCCGTGTGTGGGTCCCCCCCTGCCCCCGCCCCCCATAAAATTTTTTTTTTTTTTTGTGAGCCTTTTTTTCACCCGCCCTGGGAGAGAGAGAGAAACAACCCCACAACAAGAACCAAAAAAAAAAAAAAAAAAAAAAAAAAATATTATAGCGTGCACAGGCTCATTCGGTTTGGTGCTAACGCCATAATAAGGAGTGTATCGAATATAAGCTATCCACAAACATTTGCGTTGCACGCATGCATTTGTGATGGTTTTTATGCTCTGAACACTGCATGCTGTGCGTTTGACTGTCAGCTTTCTTTTGTTTACTTGTTTGTGCGGTTCAAATTCTGCGTTTTCAAAATGTCGCGTATTGAAAAGGAAGTGAAAATTAAGGTTCTGGACACATGGCTAAGTGAGAAGGGTATTACTATGCGAAAATTGGCGAAGCGGTTTGGAATTCATCATGCGAGTGTTAAAACCATCATTAATAAGTTTGGGGAACACTATTCTTTGGATGAGCTACCAGGAAGAGGTAGAAAACCCGGTTCCTCCAACCCGAAACTGGAGCAGAAAGTGGTATCTCTAATCATGAAGAACAAATCAATGTCAATACGTGATTTGGCCAAAAAAGCAGGAACGAGTGTCGGAATGATCCAGCGTATCAAGAGGCGAAACCACCTGAAGACCTACAAGAAGCAGAAAATCTCAAAACAAAGTGCAGAACAGAAGAAGCGAGCAGCAACAAGGGCCCGGAAATTGTATTCGCGTCTTTTGCAGCGTCCGGATGCATGCGTTTTGATGGGCGATGAGACCTATGTAAAGGAGAACTCAAAAACCCTTCCAGGTCCACAATACTTTACTGCCGTCGTTGGGGAGGATGTGAGCGATGCGGACAAGTCGATTCAAGTGGAGAAATTCAGTCGAAAGGTACTGGTATGGCAAGCAATATGTTCCTGTGGTTAGAAGTCAACCATTTTTTGCACTACCGGAACTATAAATGCGGAAATCTATCGATCTGAGTGTCTCCAGAATAGATTGTTGAAAAGAAGCATAGTACACCTCCACTGTTTTGGCCGGATTTAGCGTCGGCTCACTATGCCAAAACCACTCTCAATTGGCTTGCGGAAAAGGGTATAGATTTCGTTGAGAAAAATATCAATCCACCAAATTGCCCTCAGCTTCGACCCATCGAACGTTACTGGGCAATCGTGAAGAGGGTCTTCAAGAAGACTTGTAAGGCAGCTGGGAACATGCAGGAGTTCCAAAAAATTTGGGCTCAAGCGTCCAAAAAATGCGATGCATCACTTGTCCGGAACTTGATGAAGAGCATTCGACCCAAAGTTCGAAAATTCGTGAAGGAATAACTTAAATTTCATCCGGTCTTCATTATGTTCAAGTTTAACCTCGTACAATAAAGGATCAATTTTTTGTATGAATAAAATATCGGTTTTCAACATAATTTGAAAGAAAGTTTGTGGATAGCTTATTTTCGATACACTCCTTATATCGATACAATTTTGATCAATTGCACTATAAAAATCTTTTTAGCAAAAACTACCATTTTACCCGACTATGCCTATTTTCAAAACTACCATGAAATTTCAGTCAAATTCACTACGTTTATGGTACAACCTTCGACATTTATATTATATTTGACAGATCTCATATTGATATCAACGGCACCATGGTTGATCTAATCGCAGGCATGGTAAAATCAAACGCATTTATGGTCAGCTGAAAATTGAAAGCGCAAATTGGTGTTTGCGCTTAATTTAACCCTCGAAATGGTAGTTTCTACTGGGTTTTTTTGCGTGTAAGCATAATAATTGAATAACGTTTGAAATGAGTAAACTAACACTTGAATATATTCGGAAATATTGTTCGATGATTATTAATATGTCCAGATTTATTTCCCTTCTAAACGTCATTCAATTGTTTAAAGATTACTGTAATTGAACGTAACAATATCAACACAGTAAACACAGAATTGCAAATGACCGCAAATATGAGATCAGTCGCAGTTGATTGTAGCAATTTAATTTAATTCGGGACCCACGTAAGATTCATTTTCCTTAGATTGTTTTTAAACAAATCGTATTAGTTTTTGTGAAATTGACGTGAACGTACCTATAACCTTTTTTTTTGTTAATATTTATTGATACCTCAATCAAAAACTAATGGGGTGCGAAACTTTAAACCAAGTCCATCAAAAATTGGATTATTTTATCGGAAGATATTTTACGAATTAAGTCATAAACAAAAACCACTTCCATTTTTCATTGTATCATTGACTTTTCTTACCGCAGAGAAAAGTACGATATACGTTAGCACATTGAGATTTTGTTTATTAATCACGTCGACGAAGTGACGACGTTAGCAGCCAGTCACACGTTCAAATTCATTGGATTAGATAGTTGATAATTTCAGCAAATTAGTCCACTAAGCTGATCCGTCTGAACCTGCGTGATCAACACGTGCTAAATCTTTACGTCAGTGGAAAAGTATAATAAGTGAATATGGTTTTTTTTTTCAAAAATAATTATTTTCAATATGCTCTAAGCTTCATGTGACATCATTGCGTGTGCGTGCGCACGCGCCCTTCGGTATGTGTGTGAGTGTGGGTTTTATTTTTCATTGCTCGCTGAGACAGAATGCGAAAAAACAATATAAATAACTCTTACGATCCATAGTGCCATAAACCATCTATCTTATATAATTGGCAAACTTAAGTGTGACTTAAAAATTAAGGCACTTTTACCAAAAACAAAGTCATACTTGTAAGTCTTGTGTATTTTTTAACGTTAACTCCACGATTTTAGATAGGGATTCTAGCTCCTCATTTTGTAGGGTCCACGCTTCGATCTGTTGGTAAAGGCGCAGCTACAAAGCAACATTATGCTGGAGGTGACTGGGCTCAATTGCCAGTCTATTCTAGGATTTTTAATTAAAGAAAAATTCCTCGACTCTTATGATCACTCTACCACATAATCAAATTTATGGAAAAAAATTATATTGGCCTAGAAGCTGTCGCTAAATAAATGTGAAAGTGCATTTAAAAGGTTAAGTTGAGAGCAAGTAATAAACTAATCATGGAAGCAAAACGCTTGAAAAGTTATGTAAGAAGATAATGGTAAAAATAAAATGTTTTGAAATTGGAAATAACTTCTCAACATCATGGGATCCCAGTAGTGAACAGCAGTTTCTGCTAGAACCAAAGATGTGAAGAGAAAGTATCGATTAGGTCGAAGGTTATGAAATTGAATAGAAGTAGTTTGAAATTGAGCGTAGGGCTTTGTTTTGGCAGTATTTCGAAGCAAACATAGACATCTTTGCCAAACTTCCCACTGCGGGGTAGGTCGCAGGGACGGATCCGCCACCTTGATTTGGAAATTTGGAAAGTGATTCCCATCACATGTGGTCTTCAGGGAATGTAAAAACTGTCAAATCCACCAAAACGAAGCTAGTGGTCGTCCTCGTCGCTTGGAATTTTTCACTTTTTCTGTGCGCGTCCACGTGTTCGACCGCTTCCGTACACGTTTTGAAATTGAGTATTTCCATCAGTCTCATTCTTAAATTCTATCGTCAAGAATAGAAACAAAATCTCAACTCGGTGGTTTTTTTATTCTCTGCTACCTACATATAAACCCTATATGATTCAATTAAGATTTGTTTCCAAAATGAGAAAAATTTTATATGTTATTATATCTGACTTTTTAATTAACTGATTTTCAAACAACTAGCTTCCTCTTTAAAAGTTTAAAGATGTGTCTGAAAGAATAACCTTTTTATGTTAAAATTATATTTACTAAATTTATTTCAATCCAAACAGAATACCTTAACTTTAACTGCACGACACATTCTGGTTGAAAGTTAATTTTTGAATCAAAACCATTTACTTTCATTTTCACAGATGCCACGGTTTCGATTTAACAGTTTTACAATTCTTTTTGAAAATATCAACTTTTAAATGTACAGAGCAAGACAATTTTGAATTGACGGTTTGAAGGTTTTTGTTTTGAAAGCAAACCGCTTTCTACGAAAAAAAACCAACGCAACTTTTCACTTTTAGCAATGGTTTTTTTAATTTTAATAATCATTATTCTTTGTCTGTATCAGCGGTAAATTGAGATTAACGAATATATTTGAATATGCCCCCCTCCTCCCCACCACTTGAACTTGTCAAATGGGTCAAAAAAAAAAAACTGATTATGTGTAAATAGAATGGTTCTGATATGTACAAGAAAGAGGGACTTTTCATAAACCCCGTAAACTTTTCTGGAGGGAGGACCAAAGTCTACACTTCATACTAAATTTCAAAAAAATGTATGGTTAAAAGTCTACGATGGGGGAGGGGGGATCTTAGATTTTCAAAAATTAGTCTACGTGGCTTATGAACATTCCCTTATAAATCGATATTCTTACATATAGGGTGTTTTCAAAATCTCTAATTCATTTTGGTGGATCTGACAGTTCAGTTTTCATAGTAAAAGAAAACACTTTTAAATTTACACACAGAACTCAAAAAGTACACTTTCAAATCAAACGCATACCCAAGTAACCACAAGCATTATATTATTGCACTTATTCAACCCAAAATCAACATCATTAATGCGGGATCGCATCAATTCAACAGTTGTCAAGTAATGAAGCGTTAGATTAGCTTAAGAATGTAGTGATGCATTACCAATGCAATAATGCTACTTTAGCAATGTCGTATGGCATTATAAAAGATATAGCATTAGTTCGATCTTAGTGGGGCCCTTTTCAGCTTTAATCTAACTTCAATGATGTACTAGACGTAATACATATGCCCTATATATGCATGCTATTACAGCCTCGTGGTTACTTGGGTAACTTTCATAGTAGAAAATATTACTCAATGAATTTTAAGTATTAAATTTAAATTTAATGAAAAATAAACACTTGTCGGAACACTTTTTTAATAAAATACTATTTCTTTTTTGTATGTGGCATACTTAATTATTCTAAATTATAATTCTGTTTGAGATCATTGAACGGAAAAATCTAGAATCCGGTGGCCCCCCTTTACTATACTACTTTAATACGGAGAAAAAACAGTCTCGTTTGAAACAACAAACTTGCTTGTTGACATCCAAACTAAACAAAATAGATGTTTGAAAAATCCATTTTGTTATTTTAAGCGAAGGATTTTGTTCTGATACAAAAAGGCCAAGTCTTAATACTTGGTTATTCACAAAAAAAATCGTGGATGTTCGTAAAATTGTAGCAGATTTCACAAAAATTAGGAAATTAGCTAAAAAAAGAGCGAAATCAAAAAGTTTCTTCTTCTTTCGTAATGTTTCTAGGTTATTGCTTCAAAAATTAGCTTATTGCATGCTCTTAACTTAGTGTTTTTAATGCACTTCCACAGTTATTAATTGAGAGCTTTCGATGCCAGGAACCATTTTTGCATTAGTATGGTTGAGTGGCAAGTACAATCATACCCTATGTCCAGGGAGTCGAGAAATTTTCCTTTACGAAAAACTCTTAGACCAGGCCGGGAATTGAACTCAGCCAACTCCAGCATGGAGTTGCTTTGTAGCTGCGCCTCTGCCAACTGAGATAAGGGCCCACGAAATAAAAAAAGTACGCATGGTATTAAGAAAACACACGTTTGATTTAAAACAATCTCGTTAATATTTAGTTATTTCCCACCTTCCCATCCTTTCAGTTGTTATATCTATTAACCTCGAGACGGCCGCTAGTAATCGGTCCTATCCCTACGTTAGGTTTAAGATAATTGATGTATATAAATATGAAAACTTGGCTCTGTAAAGTTAAATCGATTGAGCCTGTACAAATAAATGAACTGAAAAACAATAAATTTAGTTATTTGCATAAAGCTTAGAGAAAAAATCGCGAATATTAGTTGCATCAATGCATTCTGGTCGACGGATTAGTAGTTGAATGTAAAATACAATAAATAAAAAAATACTTTATAAACATATATTATGTAGTGATGATATATCAAATGCAATCGGACATAGTCCCGTAGATGGGCAGCATCGCGCCCGAAACCGGTCGACCAAAAGGTAATTTTTTTAAATTCTAAGAACGATAAGTGTTGTGTCTTGTCTCGCGTCGCGTTTTGTTAGTGCAATGGGTAGGGATGGGACCATCAGGGCACCGGATTGAAGCGATTGGGATGGGGAGAGTGGAATTGCCAGCTTCCTGTCAGTACCATTTCGTGATATGCGAGAGGGGGAGGCGCTTTTCTCCCCACTCATTGGGAAGTACCCACATATGATGATTTGTTCCACATTGGGTGGTATGGTTTAATTTATTCACTGGAATGATATTCTCCTAATCCCGCGGATTAGGCGTAAGTTTTTCTGCTATGCTTGTATGGAGCGGGCTGCAAAATGGTGAGTAGACACCTGGAATGGAGCGTGCGTCCCCGCAACATAGCTATGGTCCTCACAAGTTCCTACCTCATGCTTCCACGGGTCAAGAGATGACAAAGACCGTCAGCTAAGGGTTACGTACTTAGCTGGTAGTGCAGCCTGTGCACTGTTGTCCTTCTGACTTCAGCTAGATTGAGGAGGTGCGTGCCGAGCGTCTGTCCACCAAGGAGGTGTGGCTGAAACAGCGTCTGTCCTGGCCTCCAGCGGTTGAGTAAGAAACGCTGTTTCGCGTCAACTATACATAAGGTGGCAGCTGCACCAAGGCGATGTAGGCAGCGTGACCTCGGTAAAGTAGTATGCTGAAATCTTACCCTGCCACGAAAAATGGAAGTATGCTTTATACGGTATATAATTTCAGATCATCCATGGTATTCCCAATTAATGTATAAAATTTTTGAATTGTTTTCTTCCCTCGTGGCCATGATAATACAAGTCCGTCTACAATTGCAGCAGGATCAGCAGACATGCAGACATTACAAATATAATTGTTATTATCATTTTATATTATAACATCCCCTCACAATATTTTTTATGCTATTTTCAGCTTCGCATTTGCATCGTTGTAAGTTTTAGCCCACCTTACTCACGTTATGTATTTGAAAAGATAGGATGGTTTTTTACATTTTTTTAGAGAGAGGATTATATACGACAAATTCCACCAAATAAAATCTTCGTCCAAAATAATTAATTAAAAAACTAACATTGTTTATGATCCAACATTTTCAATTTCACAGACATAAAGAATCATTTATGAGCCCAGTAGGAAAAACGAGTTATCGAAGGAATTCCTGTCATTATTTTTAATTTATTTATTTTTTCGTTTTGGATTTATTGAAATACCGTTTTTGGGCAGTAATCATACTCATATGAAATTTATTTCGCATATTTTTTTGCTTTAATTTTCTTTGCTATTTTGCTAGGCTGCCAGGTGATCAACTATATTTCATTATATCACATTGGAATTTTCGCTAATTTAGAGTTTCAATCATCTAACCTAGCAGCGGAAGAGGCAAATAGCGGCATTGAATTATTTTTATATGTACATTATGTAGTATTACTTTACAACATCGTATTATTTGTATCATATCATGACCTTCACATTTTCATACAACCAACTTGATTTAGGCGGTATCTGGCTTAAACACGAAATACACCTTCAATTTATGACATCTTGCATTCCATATATGTCCAGTATATAACGTAGAAAATTACATCTACAGATTACCACATGTGGTATGCTTTTGAAAATTACGGAATCTGCGGTAGGCTTTTGCACTTATTGCTGAATGTTTTTTTCATTTCCGTTTTGTAAATGACTTTTTACCAATTCTGAGTTGATCTGATTCTTGCAGCGCTGTATGCCATTTGGCTAGTGTTTGATTTTACATTTCAATCTTTGTCATTACTTCATCATAACTTACAATATCATTATATTTGGTAATATTGTTTTATTGATTTTACTTCATAGATTATTTAAACATGACTAATTGTATTTTTGCCCATTTATCTTTAACTCCCTTCCAATTAAATCTTCCTTTTACAAACTCGGTAGCAATTACTACCCAAGCAACACACAGGTTTTATAACTGTTGAAAATAATTTTATATGACTAGATTTGGTTATATAGATGCTTACTCAACATTAAATCTCGAAGCTGTGTTACTCGGGTATTAGGTCAGCAAAAATAAAAGCGGATTGCTGTTATATAATCAGCACCAAGTAGCAAATGGTGACCATGGCAACAGTAAATTAAAATGTATAAATGTTAGTTATGTAAAATTTCAATAGATTTAATATACGTTTTCAGGATACCTCAAATAAAGATTTTGGTGAATTGCTGCTAGCGCTGAAAACGAACGAAAACGCGAACCATAGAACCCTACACTTTAACATTTTACAACATTTCTTGCATTTCAGGATCAACCGAACGAAGATCATATATTATAGATACGAATGCTTGTAGTCTTTTTCATTTACATAAATATATACACCATTATATAAATATTTCATGGAAATGGGAGGGACCATCAGGGCACCCGATTGAAGCACTAGGATGGGGAGAGTGGGAATGCCAACTCCCCATTGCTAACAGTTTGTGAATAGAGGGCGAGCTCTTCTCCCCGCCCATTCCTCATGTTAGATAGCTCGCTCTTTTGACCAATTGTTCAATCTTGTTGTTGGAAGGAGATTCTTATATCCCTGTGGATACGTGTAAGTGATGTTGCATATCTTTCCACAGAACCCCTTTTTGGCCCTTCATACAATGGCATAATTAGGATAATCAGTAGTTATTAAAACATGATCAAGTCTAACAGAGAGGAGAGCCCATTGCTGTCGGACTTAGTTTCCGTGCTACAATTGGTGGTAGTACATATCACCATACATCATCATATGCTTGTATGGAGCGTAGACTTTGGTCAAACCCCTCCTACCCCCGGAAAAGTCTACGTGGTTTGTGAAAAATCCCTTAGTCCTGTACATATCAGAACCATTCTATTTACACATGATCAGTTTCTTTTGGACCCATTTAAAAAGGTTCACAAATATATTCAAATATATTCGTTAATTTCAATTTACCGCTGATGGCAAACTTAATTATCTTCTGTTTGAGATCATTCAACGGAAAAATATTCTCGTTGCAGTTGAAAACCGGAAAAATCACTCGCGCAAATCAATATAATTGCTTTTCCGTATGGCAACAAAGTGTCGCATCTAGTGCGCTGTGTAGCACATCAGATGCGCTGTACAGCGCACTAAATGCGCCACAATTCAATCGTACAGAACGAGAGAAAAACCATTTGGCGCCAGTGGGTTATTCCGGTTTTCAGTTGCAAGATAATAATGTTCCGTGTAGAATCCGCTGGTATACCCCCCGTAAATCACTGCTTTGACACAGAGAAAAAACAGTCCTGTTTGAAACAACAAACTTGCTTGTTGACATCCAAACTTAAAAAAATAGTTGTTTTAAAAATCCGATAAAACAACCAACAATTTTATTTTGAAACAAACAGGCAGGTTGGTTTTTTATATTTAAAAATATTATGGGTGTTCTCAACTAACATTTTTATTGTTTCCACCTTGGGGTTTATTATTTCCAAAAAAAAACAGGTTGCGTTGACTCAGGGAAACAAATTAAAATTTTAGATTGATTCAACCAGAGCGGCGGTTAAATCAAACTGATATTTGATTTGGAGAAAAAATAACAAAAAAATTGTTTTGAAACATTTTATTTGTCATCCGGTCCCGCTGCATGCTCTGAAGCTGTCATTCAACAATACCCAAACATGCACGGAAGAAAAAAAGTACCCATTTGAGCAGTTGCATTTTGGGTATAGTTATGTTAACCGACCCGTTGGGTATAAATAACTTACTTTTGGGTAGAATTTCACCCAACAGTTAGTTATTTATACACAACGGGTACGTTAACACAACTATACCCAAAATTGACTTCCCACACGCAACCGCTCAAATGGGTACTTTTTTTCTTCCGTGTGTATTTTCGCGGAAGTTTTCATCGCAGGTGAAAATTTAATACAACACATCGCTTAGTTCATTAGTTTTTTCTTAATTTACTATTAACCTACCGTAATTAATCCAATAAAAAGTAATGGCTCAAAGGCCAGAGCATCTGGATCCTCCTGAAATCAAAAGGTTCTGGTAAGGTAACCGTTAAGCCCATAAATAATATACCCCTTTTTCCATCAGTTATGTAACTAAGATGAAACTCGCAACACAAACAACACCCGGATCATCGACATCCTGGTACAGACGTGCGAACGAGCAATAGAGTTGCTTGCCCTGCCAGAGGATGAAAAGAGATTTTTTTTGGATGTTGGCTGCGGCTCGGGACTTTCCAGAAGTGTACTGGAAGATCAGGGCCACGCTTGCATTAGCGTTGGCGATTGCGGTAATATGTGAAATAGAAGCGTAGGATTATTTAAAAATGTTAAAATAAACAAAATTTTACTTTGAAAAAAAAAAACCCAAAAATAGTAGAAAGGCTCGCATTAATATTTGTAGATTTCTCGTAAACTG
This sequence comes from Aedes koreicus, assembly GCA_024533555.2. Taxonomy (NCBI): domain Eukaryota; kingdom Metazoa; phylum Arthropoda; class Insecta; order Diptera; family Culicidae; genus Aedes; species Aedes koreicus. Next base: position 66,686 of record JAHHFK020000619.1, on the reverse strand, counting down.
AGAGAAGTCTTTAAATGTAATGTGCACTTTTCTAATGTTTGTTGGCATGTTATTCAATAAAGGTTCTGGAAATTACAGAAAATATGTTGGTGATTGTGAACGGAAATGTTTGTAGTTTCAACCGTTTTCGTTTATTTGTTTCAAACAGCAATTAAGTTTAAATCATACTAAAATTCGTTTGAAACAAACCATAAGTGTTGGTAGAATCAACCAATAAATCTGTTTTCGTGCTGTCGTAATGAAACAACCAACATAATGGTTAATGCAAACGGATGTCAGTTTAACTTAACTGCTCAGTTACCGAAACAATTACTCAACTTTTTAGAATTTTTAACCACCATAGGTAGTCAAATCAAACTAATATGATGTTTGTGCCCAATTCAAAGTGAAATTCCGGTTAAATGAAACTAGAATATGTCAGCGTTTGCCAATCTTTTTTTACGTGGGACTTACGTCTCTCTTTTTTATTCCTGTATAAGGCGCCGTTCTAAAATTTCTGAAATCGACTGTGTTACGCAGGTTTGGAGATTTTGAACGATTATATCTCTCCTCTGGCCTTCAGAAATATCACGATAAGTATTTCATTCAAAAGGTAGAACAGCAAAGCTGGATCTCTGATACTTATTAAATTCATTACATTTGTTGAAACTTATTAAAAAGTTCTTTAAAGAAAATTGTCTAAACGCACATAATAATTGATAGAAAATAACATCACATTTACGCCATGCTCTACTTGGTTAATACTGCCACAGCTACCGTGCCAGAGTTAATAAAACATGTGATGACGTCCGACGAACCATCAGTTCTCGGGTACTTTTTCAAGCAGACGTATGTCATTTTGTAAACAAAGAGGGGAAGTAAGATTCAAACGTAAATTTCTCGAAACCCTTAGCACTTTCATGCAAACTTGGGCCACCAATACAAGGAATAACATTGCTTTACATGATTGTGATGCTACTTTATGTGAGGGTACTGAGAATTTCGAGAAATTTACTTTTGAATCTTACTTCCCCTCTTTGTTTACAAAATGACATACGTCTGTTTGAAAAAGTTTCCGAGAGTTCTCGCTGTGCATCCGTAATGGCAACCGCATTCACCGTCTGCTCTGGAAGGGCAACTTTACACAGCGCGTTATTGCCGGTGCTCCCGTCTACCTCGCTGCGGTGATGGAATACGTCACTACTCAAGTGCCTATGATAATAAAAAGACCAAAATTATCCCATGTCACCTGCGGCTGGCCGTCCGCAATGACGAGGAGCTGAATAAACTTCTCAGGTTTGACCATTTCACAGGGTGGTGTGCTGCCAAACACTCAGATCTTCTTGCAGTCCAAGAAGACCGAGAAGAAAATTTGTATCGTAAACCGAGTTCCCTCCGTACACAACTAAAATTGGTCCTTTTCAGGACGACTTACTAAAGAGTGTGTTTGATTGAAATTTCTCTTGAGTCATCAAAATCTTCATTACACACAGTGGCTCAACATGGTGTTGCTTGAAACGCCACCACCCGGAGAAAAAGGCCAAAATTTTTACGTAGTTTGTAGTATTACGTGCTGCCAAACACCCAGGCCGTCCTGCAGCCCAATAAGACCGAGAAGAAAATTTCAAGTTAACCGTGTCCCCTCCGTAAACAACTAAAATCCGTCCTTTTCAGGACGACCACATGAATTTGCTGACAAAAGAGTATGTTTGATTGAAATTTATCTTGAGCTCATCGAAATTTTTATTACCACGCCAAATAGCCAAATCAATCGCCCACGTCATCTTCGTGGTCAAGTGGTTAGTGGCGTCAGCCGTCGTTCAAGCGATTGCCATGAAGTGAGGGTTCGATTCCCGCTCCAGCCAATGGAACTTTTTGCAAAACGAAAATGTCCATACCGGTCCACTGGGTGTTAGATTAAGTTGTTCGTTGTAATTCGCTCTATGTTCAATTTTCGGTATGTAAAACCTCGTGTTGAGGACGGTGTAAATGTCTATTTTTATCGTACTATTACGTGCTGCCAACACCAAGGCCGTCCTGCAGCCCAAGAAGACCGAGAAGAAAATTTCAATCGCAAACCAAATTCCCTCCGTAAACACAGGATCCATTTATTACAAGCACGCTGGACATTCAACAAACAAAATATTATGAACAGTTAATTCGAGCCGAACTGCAGTTTCTATAAATTTTCGTCAAGAACCAATAGTAAAGCCTCACACACTAATAGCATAGGGTTTCATGGTTCTTTAGACTGAATAAAATATAGTAGAAATGTATTAATTCGATGTTAGTAGTTTCTTCACATCAACAAGCAGTCCTACGTAAAATTTACAGTTATGTCACTGACATAACTTACCCTTTCGTTTTCTCAGTAGACGTTTCATTGTTTACATCCGCCTCAAAGCTCTGCCGCAGGTCGAAAAAGTAGACGTCAACACGTTCACCGGAAGTGATTTACAGCGATTAAAATGGGTGGCAAAACATTTCATTACAGGTCCGCAGTTGCCGAGATATATGGAGTGAGCCGTGGTGCAGTTCAGAAGAATTTTCTGAAGCACCAGAAGCTTGGAAGTATTGTTGATCGCTCGGACGTACACGAAAACGTAAAACGGTCACCGAGAGGACCGCAAAATCATCCGAGAGATCAAGAAAAAATCAAGAAAAGATCAATCCGAGAAATGAAAGAGAAGCTGAGCGTACTGATTTCGGATCGCGTTAGCCGTCGACGCATCTCTAAGCAAGGGCTGAAAAGCCATTTCGCCCGGAAGTGACCGTTCATCAGTCGGACTAACACGGAGAAACGGCTCCAATTCGCCAGAACCCACATGACTAAGCCCCTGGAGTTCTGGAAACGTGTTGTGTAGTCGGACGAATCCAAGTTTGAGCTGTTCAACAAGAAACGGTGGCAAAGAGTATGGCGCAGAAGTGATGAAGGACTGCAAGATAGGCATCTCCAGCCAACCATGAAACACGGTGGAGGTTATATTATGGTCTGGGGCTGCTTTTCTGGTTCTAATTTATCGCTTATCAATGAGATCATAACAGCAGATGGCTACATTTATATTCTGTGCAAAGTCTGGAGAAGTCATTGCCCAAAATCTGGGTTTGGATGGCAACTGCACCTTTAAGCAAGATAATGGTCCCAAGCATAATATCAGAGGTTCATTTTACATTCTGCAGAACACAGGATAATTTTGCATGATGTTTTTACTAAACAAATATTACTATGAAAGCGTTTGTTTATTGTAAAGAATAACCTCTTGTAATTTTTGAAATACAATTGTCAACGGCCGAACAATTATCATGCCACCTTAAAGCTACCGTACTGGTGTGATACTTAGCATATTTCTACAACGCTGTACCAGTACACGGAGAAATCAAGATAAGTAGTGTGAATTTTATGCCTTTTAGGTATTTAATCCGCTCAATCATTGCGATGAGTGGATAGATCGAATAGTATGAATATATATAAAAAATTACAGCAGAAGAAAAGATAACCAGGCAAAGAAGTATGCAAACGCTGATTATCTGGATTTATCCGTGTACAGTATGTCCCATAAAAAAATGCGAATGTTTTCAATACTTATTTTTGGGTAGTAAACATAATTTTCACTGTTTTAATGCGTATGTGTAATCATCTGACTGTATACTCTGAGACGATGTAAACAAAACAGTGGTTCGCGAGTAACAAAGTTGAGAAAAATGTACGCAAAGGAGGTTGTGACTAGTTTGCTGCTCGCCCAAAAGCCCGTAAAACAAATTGCAACGATTGTGGGATACCGTTTACCGTATCCAACGTTCACTCCTTAATGGACCACGTCCACGGAAGCCAGCCGTCCACGGTCCGCTCGCACTCCGAAGGTCATCAGATCAGTGAGAGACAAAGTGAGTCGAAATCCTATTAGATCGATCCGGAAAAAGATGTGAGGTATGCATTGACTGAGCAGTGCAACTTAAGAGGACCGATGACAATAAGGACAAGGAAGTCGTATGGGGGCACACAGACCGCGGCAATCCGATTGTCATTAGACGATGCTAACAAATTGGTGGTAATCAGTAAGGTAAAATTCGGATGGTCGGTGTGCCCTTTGAGACTGGTCCCCCGAGTCACTAAGCAAATGGAGAGATGCTACAAATGCATGGGGTTCAGCCACCGGTCAAGACGCTGCAAGGGCCCTGACTGGTCCGAGCTGTGCTGGAAATGTGGCAGAAACGGCCACATTGCTAGGGACTTCACGAAGCAACCCAGGTGGCTTCTGTGCAATCTGGAGGACGGAAACGACCATTGGACGGGAGGCTTAAAATGCGCGGCGTACAAAAAAGCGAAGGCAGGCCAATAAGGATGCAGGTCACGCAAGTGAATCTCAATCATTGCGACACTGCCCAGCAACTGTTATGGCAGTCCACGACAGAGACAAAGTGCGATGTTGCAATAATTGCGGAGCCGTATCGAGTTCCTCTCGGTAACAGTACATGGGTGACAGATAAAGCGGGGATGGCGGCAATACAAGTTATGGGCAGATTCCCCATTCAACAGGTGGTCAAGTGCTCATACGATGGCTTTGTGATTGCCAAAGTCAACGGAATACTTGTTTGCAGCTGCTATGCACCTCCTAGATGGACTGACGAAGAGTTCAATAGGATGTTGGACGCACTTACCGACACGCTGGTCGGAAGAGAACCGGTAGTCATCGCAGGAGATTTTAACGCCTGGGCCACGGAGTGGGGTAGTAAGCGGACTAATCCAAGGGGTACAGTCTACTTGAAGCTCTGGCGAAGCTGGATGTAAGGCTGTGCAACGAAGGGAATGTCAGCACATTTCGCAAAGACGGTCGGGAGTCCATCATCGTTCTGCAGCTCGTCGCTTATGGAATACATGAACTGGAGAGTAAGCGAGGAATACTCCCACAGTGACCACCAGGCGATCCTCTACAGTATCGACCAGCAAGCTCCCACTGCAACTAGGAGAATGACCTGCGAGCGAAAGTGGAAGACAGAGGACTTCGATAAGGAGGTATTTATCGAGGCGTTTCAGACAAGGGGAGTTAACAGAAGCGCTAGCAATAGCCTGTGATGCATCAATGCCGAGGAAACATGAGCCAAGGAACCGACGGCGCCCAGCTTACTAGTGGAATGATACTCTCACTATCCTCCGCGCTGCATGCCTCCGAGCAAGGAGAAGTGCTCAGAGAGCACGGATTGAAGCTGAGAGAGAAGAACGGAAAATCTTATTTCGCGTAGCGCGCACCGCCCTTAAACGAGAAATCAAGCTGAGCAAGTCAAACTTCTTTAAAGAGTTGTGCCAAGAAGCCGATGAGAACCCTTGGGGCAACGCTTATAGAATCATGGTGGCGTAGTTTAAGCGTCCAGCGAAGATGATCGTGGACGGTCTTTTTCCGCATCACCACCCAACGCTGTGGCCGCCTACGCCATACGAAGATGCTGAAGATGCAACTGCTTGGATCTCCAATGAAGAGTTACTATTAGTTGCGAAGGGTCTGAAGTTGAAGAAAGCTCCCGGTCCGGATGGGATCCCCAACGTAGCACTTTTAACCGCGATATTGGCGTTCCCGGACACTTTCAGGACGGCACAACAGAAATGCCTAGATGAAGGCTACTTCCCAGACAGATGGAAGGTTCAGAAGCTGGTGTTGCTGCCGAAACTAGGGAAGCCACCAGGGGACCCAGCATCTTATAGACACATATGTCTGCTGGATACCCTAGGGAAGCTTCTGGAAAGGATCATCCTTCACAGGCTGACACAGTGCATGGAGAGCGATCATGGCCTTTCAAAGAGACAATTCGGATTTCGAAAAGGGGTTTCTCAAAATCTCAAATGTGTCAGTTTGGGTAAATAGGAAGCATGAAGAGGTGAACCTCTATTTGACGCAGTTCCTCTCCGGACACGGCTGCTTCCGGAAGTATCTGCATCGGTTTGGTCACGCTTCTTCACCTTCTTGCCCAGAATGCGTGAACCTGGAGGAGACACCAGAGCACGTCGTCTTCGAATGCCCTAGGTTCGAAAAAGTGCGCAGGGAAATGCGCGGCGTGACAGTCGACAATGTTGTCGAAGAGATGTGTCTCGACGAAGACACATGGAACGTTGTTGATAGGGCAGTATCAAAGATGCTGTCCGAGCTGCAGAGAAAATGGCGAAGTGACCAACGATCTAGAGTCACTGCAAGACTGATCGGTTCTGGAGGAATTTTTGCGTCGGAGACCTCCCTGTTGGAGTAGGCTAGATCCACCGCCGGGGACTAGTTGAGTAGAACACGTCGTAGCAGCGGTTTCGGGTCGTCGGGGCGCCATTGAACCGGACGCTAGGCTCCACCGGAATCGCTGGTCTGACTTCGGCACCGTACCGGTCAATTGGAGTGAGCAGCAACATTAGAAGAATCGGTTTCGGGGGAAGTTCCACCGCCAGGGAACTCTTCTTCGGCGTAGGGTAAACTCACCGTCGGGGACTACTCGAGTCGTCTGTGTCAAGAGATAGGAGCTAAATGGCTCAGGAAGTTGTAGCTAAATGGCTCACCGTTGTCGATTTCGGGAGAACACCCACCGTCGGGGGCTACTCGAGTCGATTGCGTCGAGGTGTGGGAGCTAAATGGCTCGACCAAAGTAGGTGGGAGCTAAATGGCTCAAAAAAAGAGCAAATTGAGAGTAGAGCAGAGGTCCAGCAACGCCGATGCATAAAAAAAATAATTTAAGAAGCGAGAGTCCCACGATGGTGACCGTGAAGGAGAGCACGTCATGACGGTTGGCTATTCCACATCGGTACACGTCTCGATGGGAACATGAAATAAGAGAAGTGCACGAGCACAGCCGCCCCTCGAAGTAGTCGCTTCACCGTGGTCCCGGCGGGAGAAGGCAAACGGAAAATAAGGATTGTTTTTAGTGGTTAGGCACGAAAGCGAGTCCCATCATTGCTCTTGTGAGTCCCATACCGTGCCAAACATACAACAGGCCAGGCTTCTGAAGCTTTTTAAACCTTAGAAAAAAAAATGAGAGTGTAGACAATGTAGCTGCGAGAAAAAAATTGATTTAAAAATTTCTCATAAAACTTGGGATATCCATGGATGAACTGAAATTATATAGCAATAGAATAGTAAACCTAAAATTTGGAAGTGCTGTTCCGTTTCCTTGCAATAATTTTTGTTGTGAGTCTCGTCGGAAATAGTGATTTTAATTAAATGAATTTAAATGCAATTATGTCGTATCATTTAATATCATAACATAAAATAATAAACTGAAGTTATTATATAAAATAATAATACCAGCAGGCCAGTTAACTATAGTAGAATACATATATCCGTAACTAAGCTGACCATCCACTCATCGAAAGACTTCCACTGTTGCAGTTTCTATTGGACTAAGATCTTCTAAGATTAGAATTTGTTTTCGCAATAATAGTCAGAGAACATAATAAACGTAGGTACAAGATATATCTGACATCTACTGGTTTGTTACTGAAAACAAAAATTAGATGTTTCTTCCAAAAACTGAATCTAAAAAAATATCTAAAAATTGAATTTTTCGATAGCTCTTGTTCATCTCGACCCATAAATGATTCTTTTTGTTTGTGAAATAGGAAATGAAAGATTGTAAACTGTGAGCTGTGAACTGTGAGAGTTTTTTTAAGTAGAATTTTGCGAATATGATCCTTTCTTAAAAAAAAACATTAAAAACCTTCCTATCTTCTCAAATACATAAGGTTGGTTACATGAGCTATAACTGACAAGCATGCATAAATGCGAAGCTGAAAATGACTTATAAAAAAGCATACAAAATGTAGATAAGATGTACAAAATATAAAATGATAATAATTTCATTTGTATTTACATGTCTGCAGATTGTGGTCCTGCTGCAATTGTATACGGGCCCGCGCATCCACCATGAACCTTAAAGCTTAGATAATGTATCATAGCCACGAGAAATAAAATTGATTTAAAATTATTTTACAAAACTTGGGATATCCATGGATGATCTGAAATTGTATAGCATATAAAGAATAATGAACCTACAGTGTCGATGGGCTGCTCTGCTAATAAATGTGATATAACCACAATGGAACTGACTCTTAACTTCGGGTCTTGATCCCTACTGAGCCCTTGCGGCACGTCAAGCCGGCCAGTTCAGGGCAAGGGCTGTCAATTTTAACAACGAGGTATGGACCAAAATCATCAACAGGCTTGTAATGGTTTCCAAATTACAGCGATTAGTGTACAACCATTGTTGAAAGACAAAATATTCTTTGTCGTTTGATTTTAATGGCATTGTTAGTTCCTTTCAACATGTTCTTTGGAATGTAACCGGTGGTTCCAAGGGTTACTCGCTGGCTCCACCGCAAAGTTCCTCTTCACTCCATCAAACCCACCGTGTACAATGTCTCACTATATAAGGGCGAGAGTTCTCCGCTGGTCGGTATAAAGGGTGAGTACCGATTGAGTCTTAATACCACCACGCTATCTGAAAGGAATTTATTGGCAGTGGCTTGAGCGCTAACAAAAAACAAAAACAAAAATATAAAGCTCTCCAGCCGTGTATCATGGACCTATTGGAAAAGCATTGTCAATTTTCGGTTATTTTCATGCACGGTCGTACGTTCTTAACAGTATCTTATAATACTAAAAGTTCAGGTTTTGGATCAAACCGGTCAGTCTGTTCGTCACCATACCGGGAGTAGGAGTGCGCGCCGGCTTTAGCTCACAATTGAGTTTGTTAAAATCGTGTTGTTTAAATTGTGTAATCTCAGTTCTATTTTCAAGTGCTAGATCGAAGAAAAAAACCTTATTAAGTGGTAGAAAGATAACGAATAGCGAGACATTTACAGTTCATTGTGTTAGGAGACAAACAAGCAAATTATGTTAGTTTATTACGTTGGTTACTGCGACAAGAAAAATGTCATGAGAGCGGGCCTTTTTCTTGTCTGTTTTCGCGACTGAAGCCGCCTTCTAGAGATTGAGATGTTTTGGTTTACGGTTTGACAGCCCAGGATATCCTGGGAACTGGATAGCTCCGACGATCGCCCTAGCACAGGCTCAAGCACAGGCCTTTTATGAATCCAGCACCGAGTGATCTGATTCTGACCCGATCTACAAGATGTCACCTGCCACTCGTCGAGCAAAAGTGTAAACGCAAGTACCCTACCCCAAGAAAGATGTTTTTGGTGTCACGGAGTAAGCCACTGTTGGCTAATAAATTAGCATGTTAAGTGAAAAGTATCTTGTAGTCAACTTATTCCTTGAAACTAGTCCTTTACTTGGCTTTTCCACTGGTTTAGTTCTTCTTTTGCGTTTTCCTAAATCTATGTCTCCCAAGAGCTGTACCAAAAGCGCACGAGGATCAGCGAACGGAGGTTACCTAACCGGCTATATTGCCTTTCGATTTTCAGTGGGATCAGCTGATGGAGCTAAAATGGTATTGGAGGAGGAAATTTGGACTTTTGCCACGTAAGCTATTGTTGTTTGAGTGATCTGCAGTCGACTGCAAACTTGATCTTGAACTTTATCAATTCATAGTTTCCTTATTACAGGGGATCAATCCGAGGAAGATTACAAACATCGTCTGGATGAATATATGAAAGACGAGAGATTCCTACATAGAACGACTCATCTCAAGAAATTATTGAATGGTGATTATATATCTAGCTTCTGGCCTAAAGTCGTATAGGGAAAATATTATTATTATTATTTTATTTTCGTCAACAGATAAAAATGTTCATCCCAATGACCCTTTAAAAAATTTAATTACATACAAAAATTAACAAAACTTACCAAAGACATATACGGAAACAACGCTTATTAACCTCACGGGATACATTAAAATCAAACACATTATAGCAGCTGTTGAAAACGCGGCACATGCTTTGCACAGGTTCGTGTTTGCCGTAGTTGGTCCTTGAGTGCCGAAACACGAAGAACTGTTGTAAACGGAGATTTCGTCGTCGAGTGTTGATGGTCAAGAGATCCAGTAGAGCGGAACAATCAGCATTTCCTTGAAGCAGATCACCAATGAAACACGCTTTGGCTACCATACGCCTACCTTCCAACAGTTCCAAGTTGATGAGCTTGCACCGACTTTCATAACTTGGCAATCTGCGAGGGTCTTGCCAGCAAAGATGTCGCAAAGCAAAGCGAATAAACCTTCGCTGAACAGCTTCGATCCTCTGGACTTCGTTTTGGTAGAAAGGGGACCAAACGATGGCACAGTATTCCAAGAAAGGGCGAACCAAAGAGCAGCATAATGCCTTCAGACAGTAAACGTCCTTGAAGTTTTTTGCGAAGCGGAACATAAATCCTAGCTGCGAAGAGGCCTTGGAAACAATATACGAAATGTGAACCTTGAACGGCAGTTTGGAGTCGAGCAATACTCCCAGATCCTTGACCGTTGTTTCTCGTTTCAAGCGCGTACCTCGAAGGATGTAGTCGTGGAGATACATCGCACGTTTTCGGCCGAAGGAGATAGTTGAGCATTTCGATACATTTAAGGACATTCTGTTGATTCGGCACCAGTTATCGAACATTTGCAGTTCCTGCTGAAGAAAGTGGGCGTCTTCCGGACATTTTATAACGTAGTACAGCTTCAGGTCATCCACGTAGGATAATTTTAGGCATATGAGGACCAAGTTCACGTCGTTCATATATAGCAGGAAAAGGAATGGGCCAAGGTGGCTACCTTGAGGAACGCCGGATGTTACCGGAAAGCTAGATGAGGCGTAATCGGCAATCTTCCCGGACATAGCTCTACCAGTCAGGTATGAACGGGGCCAGTTAAACAGTTGATCGTGAACCCCCATATTGCCGTATTTAGAAATGGCAATCTGATGGTTCATTTTATCGAAGGCCGCAGAGAGATCTGTGTAAATGGCGTTTACTTGATGATCGCGTTTCATTTCGCGCATGATGAACGATGTAAATACGGTTAGATTGGTCGCCGTCGAGCGCTTGGGCACAAAACCGTGTTGGTCTGGAGAAATAGTCTGTGAATAGTCATTGACCAGCCTTTGGAGAACAATTAGTTCAAATAGCTTGGATACAAAGCTTAGTGCAGCAATCCCAAGATAGTTGACGACGGACCGTTTGCATCCCTTCTTGTGTATTGGGAATACAAATGACTCTTTCCAGCATTCAGAAAACTCGCCGGAATATGCCAATGGATTTCCCGGTATCATCTACCAGTTTGTACGAACTCGTTCCAACTCGAGTAAGCACGGTACAAGGAATGTCAACAGAATCCGTTGTAGCGTTGTCCGAGCTAGCGGTGGAAAACTGACGAAAGTTCCTTCGAAGCACTCTGTGGCCGACAACGGAGACTAGTGCAGACTGTTCAGATCTTAGAATGCAAGTTTTGACATTCTTTTCGTGGCACTTTTTTTTATGAACGGTGGAATAAACCTGCGCATTGAATGCTAACTACCTTTCATCCTTTTCCTCCTCCCGTCATGACTATTTCGTGACCGAACAGCACTCGATATGGTGAAAAGCCGGTGGCTGAGTGGGGGGGACTGTTAAGGCGTTGCTCAATCTCCGACACACGGGTATCCCAGAGCTTCTTGTTATCCCTTACGTAGGACCTAATACATGGTTTCTACCCAAAATTACGTTTCCCATAAAAAAAATCCAAAATTATCGTTGACTAATTTTCTATAAGGGCGTACTAAAAATGTGGATCTTATTTTTTCAAAAATTTTGTTCTTCAATAAAAGAATACATTAAACTAAAAAAAATTGTAAATTCATGTCTCAAAAACTCAAAACGTTGACTTTCTCAAAAGACCCCGCCCCGCCCCCCAAAAGACCCGTAAGCCTAGCCGTTCTGAAGACATTGCAAATTTTAATTACAGAGATTTATGTTTTTACAATTTTTTTGGCCCTTTTTGATTGTTAGTTGTGATGTCCGCAACAAAATGTAATTTTCATAATAGATTATTGAGAAACAGGCAATTTTTCTCAGACATGGAGGCAGTCAGACTTACCCGTTTCTGTTTGGACGCGATGGAAAAGAATCAAGTTGATGCTTTTGGATATGTGTGTGTTTCGGATAGTTCTGTTTAGGGAGAGAAGAAGCAGTTACAATGTTTTTTTTTTTCAATTTTCATTAAATTTATAGCATTTCAGATCATTTGAAAACATTAAATATTTTGGATTCATCATTAGAATTAAAAAATACCTTAACTGC